>LBNU01026267.1:106710-122410 GCA_014162995.1 Artemisia annua | reverse complement strand
GCCGGATCCTTATAAATTCCGGCGACACCAGCAGGTTCCGGCGCCGCCATCACCGGAAAATTTTCCGGCGTACATCTTTCTTAGTCGATTCGATAGATCGGCTCCCTCTTATCATTTCTGGAGCTTGTGAACTTGTAGCTCCCATCGTAGCTGTACAATTTAATTGACGCGCCACCCACCGCCACGACAGTCGACACTGCCGCTACACCACCACTCCGCCACCCCTTTTCTCTCGGTAAAACATCTTCACGTGCCTTCCCCTTAACCCGTTTTTATTTTTTTCGAAACCCTAATTCTGAATTCTTTAATAAAACCGATTTATATATAAAACTTTTTATAAAACCATTTTATTTTTACAAAACTCGTGTGGATCTCCTTCTCTTTGGCCGCAACTCGCCTCGACTCGGTCAACTCACAGAGTCAACTCGTTTGACTCGGTCAGATGTTATTGTTTTTGTTGTTGTCTCATGTGATGGAAGAAAAGACTGGACAGAAAAAGGAAGGATAAAAAAATTAATGGGCCAGCAACCTGGACTGATAGTTAGCCCAGCAATTAAATTGTATTTTATTAATTGTTTAATATTTTTTCACGCCTCAAGCGTTTTAGTATATATAGAGAATATGTATGTTTGTCTGTAGGGGCGTAGCCAGGAATTTGTTTTTGGGGGGGCCAAAAAAATTAAAACACGTTAGCAAGTGCTAAAAAAACATCATAATATATAACTATATAAAAATGTTGCAACCAATTAGTTCATTTAGCGCTTTAGTTGCACACGACGCTCATCCACATCATCAAAATCATCTAAAAGTGAATCTAAACTAAAATCATTTGCTATATCAGAAAGGAAGTCAATCAAGTTCTCAATGTAAAGAACTAAACTATCAGAAAGGAAGTCAATCAAGTTTTGTAAAGTATTTATAGAAGAATTGACGAAAATATGTTAGAGAATTATTTATTTATTTAGTCAATCAAGTTTTGTAAAGTATTTATAGAAGAATTAATAAGGGGCGATAGATTAGTTATATAATAATTAGTATTCCTACATGGACTTTATAAATAGATAAGGTGGCAAAAAAACAATATTAGTTACACTTTACAACATTGGGCTTTTTAGATAATACTTGTGTATAATTTTTAGGGTTTTGTGGGTGGGCCATGGCCCACCTTACCCCCACACAGCTCCGCCACTGTTTGTCTAAGTATAACATGTTTGAATTGATGTTTTTGGTGATCGATAGAATTATCTAAAATTTCAGAGGTAGCGACTAGTGAGATACCAATAACTACTGTTGACCAGTAACTAGGAAGATCATTATTTTAACATACAATGTAAGAGAGTATTTACTAATAACATATTTTACTTGCATGTTATAGTTAAAACTGTTCTTTCTTTTATATCAGTATTCAGTAAGACAGGTTCAAAAAGGTTTGACCGTTTGGGCACCAAGGAAGGTATTCCGTAGAGATTTTGAGTTTGATTTGTAATGTATCTTTCAAATAACATGTAACACACCAATGTACGTTTGGTCAATTATGATTTGTTAGATTAATGTTGGAAGGGCTGTAGGTGGATTTCCTTGAACCATATTGGGAAACATCCTTGTTCCTTGGTACCTATAAGTTACCAAAAGTTTATAGTAACAGCAAGAACAAGACACAGAGTCTCACAACGCGCACTTTTTATGTTGTGTTTTATATAGCTTAGCAATACTTCTAAAAATATTTGTAGAACTAACAACATAACCACAATTAAGTCGCAAAAGGATTGAGGGAATCAACTGGATTACACAATTGACAATAGAACTGTGTTATTGATGGACCGAATGGACTAGCTAGGACTACATGATTCACAACATACAGGTTTAACCTACTTTGGAAGATAAAAAAAAGAGACGGCATTCCATATTCGGCAAACTTTGACACTATTGCATTGTTGGTGTATGCTAACCTAGGGCTGAGCAAAACCGCCCGAGTCCCGAATCCCGTTCCGATCCCGAGTCCCGAATCTTGTCCCGATCCCGAACCGATCTCAAACGGGTCGGGACTCGGTTTGGGTTTTCCGGCTTGTCGGGATTCGGGATAGTCGGGATCGGGTCGGGACGGGCCGAAAACCGAAAAATAACAAAGAAAACCGAGAAAACTGACCGATCCCGTCCCGTCCCGACTATCCCGATCCCGAACCGAGCTTAATCGGGTCGGGACTCGGTTTGGTTTTTCCGGCTTGTCGGGATTCGGGATAGTCGGGATTCGGGTCGGGATGGGTCGGGATCGTCCCGATGCTCAGCCCTATGCTAACCCATGTCCGAAATGTGGCTGCAAGGTGCAATACATGGTATACGACTATTTGAGCAACACAAAGAAAACCATATCATTAGTTCATGATGATTTTATCAATATACACAATAAAAAAAAAAATCCCATATATTTTTATTCAATATGATAACAAATCAATTCTATAGGCAATTGGGGTAATTCCGAAACTGGACCACGCGAAATATACTTGTACCCACTTTTAGTTTTTTTTTTTTTTTTTTTTTTTTTTTTTTTCGTTTCTTTTATTGGATCATGGCAACTTCTAAATTGAGCGACTCAACCTGAAAGTGACACGTGTCCAAATATTTTTTTATAATAAAGTACACAAATTGAATAGTACTTGTAAGGTATGTGTCGGGTATAATGTATAGGGCAACCTGTACTTTATTGAGCGACTTGTATTGGGCAACTTTTTTACTTTTTATTTTTTTAACTTCTAGCTTCTTGGGGAAGGAACACTTTAGCAATTAATACCACATTTAATTAACTAAACACTTACCTAATTAACATAACTCATGTGATAAATAAACACAAACTGATCTTCATCCAACACATATTCATCTTCCAACATCATTTACATCCTCTATTTTCATCTTTCTCGATCTAAAAAGCACTCTGCACCTCACCAATATTCTCATCTTACACCATCACGACCACCGGATGTCACTACAAGTCAACCTGTCAACCAGCAATCCTCACAACCACTGGACCTTTCAACAACCCGAGATGTTTACCAAAGATGTTTATCAAAGTTCTGAGGTATTCTTTTAAGCTAGATAATAGATCTGTACTAGTAATTAATGCTTGAAGGTTTTTTTTCATAGATTTCTACATCTTGTTTGTAGATCTGCGTTTTAATTTACCTTTAATTCTGAAACAGTGTTACAGGCGTCTGTAAGCCTCCACTGTCGTCTCTGCGGGAAGTCTTTGTTGGCCCTACTGTATGACTGGAAGGTTGATAAAGTTATGTATGAGTTCGGCTACGGCTGTGGTGACATAGGCGGAGTCAACCTTTTTCAGGTCACATTACATCTTTGTCAGTAGATTAACACCTTTCATATACGTTTCTTTCCTGATAATGGTTTACTGACTAAAATGGTTTGACATTTATTTTAAATAACTACCCAAAAATTAAATAACACTTATATGGAGATATGTCTTAATTAAGTACCAAAAAATTACATAACAGTCATATGGACATCTGTTTTAATTAAGTACCAAAAAAGTACATAAGACTAATATGGACATTTGTTTTAATTAACTACCAAAGAATTGCATAATACTTGCATAGGGTTTGACATATCATGTACGAACATTGAATGTGAAGGCAAAAGTACAATTATGTATCAGGGTTTATATGTAATTTGTCCACATTCATGTGATATTATTTGCCATTTAGTAATGATGAATATTTATGTTTATGCAGCATCTCTTCATGACAGTTGCTTTAAAAATGGATGGGTGGAAGTGAAAAGTTAGTATCTACTCTATTCCATATGGCTCGACAAAGTGCATGGTCTCTTGTTATCCTTCTGATATACACTCGTTGGTTGCCGAACGTGATGAAGGCCCCGTAAGTGAACCTTCTCGTCTTATGAAATGCATTAAAATAGGTTTTATATATGTTTAGGCGTTATCTAAGAAAGTTAAGTTTCAGTTTCAGTTTGATATACACTAGTTATTTGTATGAGAATTAAGTTTTTAACACAATTAGCGAATAAATAGGTTTTATATATGTTTAGGCGTTATCTGAGAAAGTTAAGTTTCAGTTTGATATAGTTGTCGATTGTATAAAAGTGTTTCAACGAGAAGTTCAAACTAACAAGGTATGTAATAGGTGCTTGCATGACTTGTTAGATTGAACTTGTCTCGCTAACCTCACTGGTAAAGATATGTCTTTCCAGCGTTGTTGATGGTGTCCGATAGTAAATTTGTGATAAATATTAACCACGCAAATGTTACTAGGGTCAGTATTAAAATCAACTATCGGAAACCATCGTCAACGCTGGATAGATGTATCTTTACCATTGAGGTGTGTTGATTGTGATAATGATATAGTGTTTCTTGTTCATGGCAAGCCACACTCCTTCATTATCCCATTCAACATGAAAGAGTCCTAATATTGACTCACTTTTATATAATCGATAATTATATCATACTTTAGGTGATGTTAATTTGTCAAAGTGATATAGTTGTGGATTGTAGAAAAGTGTTTCAAAGTGAAGTTGAACGTAACAAGTTATGTTTTAGTTGCCCACATTACTTTGTGGATGCTTGGTTTAAGTTTATAAATGAGTCTGGAATTTCAACATACCTTTCCCTTCTCAGTTCCCATACAGTTCCTTTTATTTTTTCAACAATCTAGCAATGAGCCTGGTGCAGGCCTTTGCTCAAAGGGAGTTAAAACGACAAAAGGAGCTGTAGCGGGAACTGAGAAGGGTTACGTATGTTGGTTTGTTGCATTCCATTCTTTTTTTATGATCTAAAACCAACCATCCACCAAGTAATGTGGCCATACACAGCTTGCTACATTGAGCTTCACCTTGAAAACCTCAATGATCTGGGCACATCTATCTAACGATGTACATGGGTTCCATTGCTTAAATTGACTGAGTTCCCTAAAACCGTATGTGTGCTTGTTCTTGATCCCATTATTATTTTTTTTTGTTTTTTTTGTTATTTTGAAAAATGTGATCAATATCAAGCACACCGATTGTTTTAGGGAACTCAGTCAATTTAAGCAATGGAACCAATCTACATCGTCAGATTGATGTGGCCCGATCATTGAGGTGTGTTGATTGTGATAATGATATAGCGTGTATTGTTCCTGGCAATCCACCCTCCTTCATTATCCCATTCAACACGAGTCCTAGTACTCACATGNATTGTTTTAGGGAACTCAGTCAATTTAAGCAATGGAACCAATCTACATCGTCAGATTGATGTGGCCCGATCATTGAGGTGTGTTGATTGTGATAATGATATAGCGTGTATTGTTCCTGGCAATCCACCCTCCTTCATTATCCCATTCAACACGAGTCCTAGTACTCACATGCTTTTCTAGAATCGATATACTTGGCACACCTTGGTACTTTGAGCTTCCCCTCGAAAACCCATTCCTATGTCATTGTCATTGCAATGGGTTTGGCGCAAACCTTTGCACATATTTCGTCGACATGGCAATGGGATTTCCAGTGGAGGCTCAAAGTACCAAAGTGTGTCCACTTGCATATGCACCGTTGTTGTTTTATGCGTGTTTCTTTATTTAGTAAAATATTTATTTTATAGTCCATCGTGTTGTTCATTTTTTAATATTGACATACGATGTTTAAACATAATTACCCATTCTTCGTGTCCACAACTGTTCCTTTTGTTATTTCAGCAATCTAGCAATTCGCTTGGTGCAAGCTTTTGCACAAAGAGTGTTGAGAAAGCAAAAGGGATTAATTGGGGGCGCGCAGAAGGGGTAACTTTGTTGATTTTCGCCTATTACAGTTGTAGGACCTACGCTGTATTAGACATGTAACATCGTGTGTCAACATTGAGAAATGAAGATCATGATGCAGTTTCATAAAGTACATAACAACGACCATTGTATATGGTAAAATTTAGCCACATTATTTTTTAATTGGTTGGTACAGTATCATTGCATCCTGTTGAGGTAGGATCGATGCAATGACAGCATCATTGATTAACCATACTCAAGTAATATAGAAGTGATAACAAGGAAATAGAGGATGTCGTAGAAGTGTATTTGGTGCAAATACATGTTTTTGCCATATCATCTTTTTCCTTCTTATCATTCTATATTAATTGAGTCTGTGTTACCAGTGATCCTTACTCACATCACCTAGGCCATCAGATATATCTTTTCATTAGTTAAGAATAATGCATGCATATATCAACGATGTTATAGATATCATAAAGACAGTAACTTAAGTAACCCAAGATATTTCATGTAATTCAATTGCAAATGTTACATAAGTTGATTAAGTTAATAGTGCAAACCGCGTAAATTTGTAACAGGGTCTGTCACATAACTAGACAAACGATGTTCAACTTACATATCCAGAGGTGTAAAAGAAGAAGAGGATGCCGTACAAGTGTATTTGGTGCAAATGCATTTTGCCATATCCTTATCTTCTTTCTCAGCTCTGGATATATAAGAGCACCTTATGAGTGCAATGCCAGTGACATTCATAAAATATACGCCTTATAATAGCCATGCAAAATCGTGTGTCACATAACTAGACATACGATGTTCAACTGAATTACCCATTCTCAGTGTCCACTACAGTTCCTTTTGTTATTTCAACAATCTAGCATTTCGTTTGGTCCAGGCTTTTGCGTATAGACTGCTGCAAAAGCAAAAGGAATTGTAGGGGGCCCTCAGAAATATAGTATGTTGTACAACATTGTCTAATACATCATCCATTTCCACATTAGGCTTAGATCATCGGTAGAGGGCATTTAACCAAAGATAGACGAGAAACGAAAGAGAATGGTGTGACAAGTAATCTAGTGCAGGTTTCTTTTCCGCATCATCCTCTTTTGTTTCCCATCTATCTTTCGAAATAGCAGTCTATTATTACTATCATAAACACAATAACAAAAGTAACCCAACTTGTTTAGTTAATAACATTCGAAACCTTACTTTACAAGGATACAAAATTTATTTTATGCTTCCTTGTTTCTTTAGCACATCTTTATAGTCTTCCAATGTGGTTTCATTTTTTCTAAGTGTCTCGTCGATTATAGGTTGGTTCCCTAAAACATTTCTAATGCTACTGGGACCATTATCGTGTGAATGTTGTCCCTCCAGTTTAACACTACCACTTGTTTCACCACATTCTGCTTGATCCTCAACGTATACTTACCGTCTTAGCTCTTCTAGAGTTTCAGCTGGCAATTGCATTCTTGCTTCAGCATTTGGCCCATATCTCTCATAAATCTCAGGAAAAATAACCTCTCTTGCTACCTTATTTGACCATTTCCTATCATCAACCTTCTGCTCTAACTTAAGTCTTTTACCAGTCGACATATTCCGTTGCAAATGAAGCAACTATGGTGAATAAAGTGATTAAGAGTAGGGGAAAATTTTATGAGGTAAGGAATGAGATGTGTTGATCAGGTATGAGATGTAAACAACCCTATGGCAACTCTTAAATATCGAAACCCAAATGACAAAGAATAGTCACATGCAAACAGTACTCAATATGGCATCTCAGTTTTAGTTCAAGCATGACCACAAACTCAGTCATATGCAATGAGGATTGATATTTTGAAAAACAACCACCCTCAATGACATTATATTCCTGACCCATGCATATCCTCAAAAATCTTAGTGTTTTCTAACGAGCCAAACTAGAAACATCCATATGGTATAGTTTATAATAAGTTACTAAATCCGCTTTATGAAACACAGTAAACGTTTGTTGACTTCCAGAATCATCAATCTTCATAAGAGTAAATTCATTAAAATAGATTAGCTAAAACTTCATATACAACAATTATACCATAATACCATTCCATGAACAACACAACAAATAAACAGTATACACAAATTATTACAACGTTAAATATGCCATCACATTGTGCAGTAACCGTTATGAAATTTGCTACTTACATAAGCAACTAATTATTTTCATTCATTTTAACCGCGTTGGCTTCCTCCTCACGAACACCGCTCCTAGCTTGAGCCAATAAATCTGTCATGATTTCAAGCATGGATTTATGCCTATTATATGTTTTCCTTAATGCTTCCAGAGAATCCACCGCAACTCCACGATCGCCTAACGCTTCCATGTCTACCATCATAATCCGATGTTTGTTCATTACGCGCCTCAAATGCTGGCAGCACACAAATAACAGGTTAGCGAATGCAGTGTCCTCCGTTGCCTGCTGCACAAACCACACGCGCATTCTGTCATGCAAATTAGAACTCCCAGCAAGATTCATAAGATGATCAAGGATCTGGAACTGAGCCATTGGAAAAAAAACAAGTTTGGTTTAAAGGAGATGTAACCAGATATCATCATATAACAAATAAGCAGGGAATAAATAGGCAAAAAACTCTGCAGTTATGAGCAGTTAAAGATAACTGTTTATATGCTGTTAGGAGCAGTTATATATATTTTCACTATAACATGTAATTTTACAGATGTTTATAAGCAGTTATGCGCAGTTATAGATAACTGTTTGTAAGTCGTTATGAGCAGTTATAGATATTTTTGTCTATAAATTTGGAGTCCCAGATTCTTTATTTTCATTAGTTTGTTTTATCTTTTATCTTTTATCTTTTATCTTTTATAATCAAAACACCATATCTTACACATGTCTGCAAAACTTTTTCTAAATGAACTGGAAGAAATGTGTGGGTCTGATAAGCTCCACACATGTTTTAAATTCCTTTTCAGTCAAGAAATTCCTCTAAATAAAGCGATGATCATGTGGTTAGGTGAGCAACGTGATGAGTTGCGTAAAAATGTTGAAAATCGCACCGAGCGAATGCGTGAGGTTTTAGATCTTAACTTTGATGAAGAAGAAGCGGCTGATGATGCCTATGAGTCCCTGCGTGAGGTTCAAGTAATGGAGAGTCGTTTGCTGGAGTCCTTTAAGGCCATTCTGAAAGATGTTCGTGCTCTTATATCAAAGAAGGAGCATGCGATTGCCATCATGGATGAGTATGGTTAGGTGAATGGTGGTTTAGGGGCTTTTGTTTGTTAATCTTTTCAATAAATGTAATAACGTTGTAATATTAATGAATCAGATGTATGTTTAAATGTCACAATGTTGTTGTTTTCTGTTTATTTTTTTTTGGTTGAATAATTTTATTATCTCTCACACACAATCATGTTAAGAAGTTACAGAGGGAGTTAAACCCATACTTGGACATGTTTTTGCAGATGCTTATAGAATATTGGTTGTGTTCACGTTAACTTGTAATTTTACAATGTCATTGTAAAAATATCATCGTATACTTATTCCTCAAATAGTCAAACACCTTTATTTTATGAAATACATTTAAGGACAGGTATTTGTAAAAGAGCATTTGATGAGAAAAATATTATAACGAATGGGCCAAAACAACATTTTGACCATGTAAAGTCAACTCAGTGTTGCAACTCATGGAAAGTCTCTAAATGGGTTAAAACAAGAAGTACAATAACCAGTTTTAATACCAATAAGATATGCAGTTTTTAAAAAGGAGTTTAGGGAGAGTAGCATAACCAAACACGAGCAATATTAAAGAAAACGTGATTAATATTAAAAAAAAAGTCCATTCATTAATCAACCCCACCATACATGAAACAAAAAAAAAACTGAAATACATTAAACATAAAAGACATCCGGCCGGAGTGTTCCAAGAGCATGACCCATGATAAGAGACTCTAGAATGGCAACCATCCCTTGAGCTTCTCAGCAAACAAATCCTTCTCACGCATGCTTAGCTCAGTCTCCTTCATAGAAATCATCAGAGCCATCAGCCTCAACATATCCTTATGCTGACGCTACCTAAAGAACTTGGCAGTCTCCAGAGCCTCGACCCGACCCTTCAGGACATCCACCTCCTTTAGAAAAGCGTGGGCTTCTTTGATGGACTCAGACAACTTCATGCACACCTGGGTGATTTCCCTCTCCAGCTCCTTGTCTTTAGCAGAAGACCTCTCAAGATACAAATCAAGCTGGCGTTCCAAGGAGGTGGAACCACAAGCCTGAGCAAGTTCATCAAAAAGTGGTAGTGGCGCCATTGTTGTTTTGATAAGGTAGATGGAAAAGTAGATGTGTATGTTGGAGAGTAAAGGTGTCTTTTTGTTAGGAGGAGCGACTATATATAGAGGACCGTGGGGCTTGGGAAATGGAATGGATACATTTTGGTACATGCACCGCCGGTTGGGAATCCCATGAAAGACTGTTGAGTGACTAATGTTTAACAATGGTCAATGCATTTAATCTAAATGTAACAAATATGTTTTACACGGTATACAATTATTAGAACAAGTAAAAATTTAACAACAAAACAATTAAAGCAAGAACATAATAACTAGACATACTTTCATTAATAACATTCAGATTAATCCATTCTAGACATGATAGAAGTTCATAAGACTCAAATACACGATCAACACGACTACTTAAACACATACCCACAACCCAGAAATACACTTGACTTACATAGCGTTTATAACACAAATTCCACCACAAAAGACGATTTACCTTCAAAAGATGATTCTTAACAAAAGACCCAAACCTTAACAATGTTGCTTATTTAAACATCCTAAGGTTCTTGATAATCCTTGACTTGTCAGTGGCACGGCGCAAACTTGCTTGTCGCCTTTTAGTCAAAAAGGCAATTTCATCCAAATTCTCCTGCTGTGCTAACTTAAGACGGTCCAAGGGTTCATTCATGATTTGATAGGATCCAAATTTTTCAAGCTCCAGTAAGATAGCATGCCTGTGCTCAACATGCACCTCTATTTCCTCAATCATCTTCCCATACTCTTTCTCGTCACCCCTGTTGGCCTCTCTCTCCCTAGCAAACAGAGCAAGGAGGACTTTATCGAAACGCCTAGACCCAGTCTGATGTGCGATTTGATCATAAATTGGTATGTTAGACGCCATGATGAAGGAGATTATTGAAGAAAGTAAATTAAGAAAGTTTTTAAAGAAGCGTATAGGAGAAGAGTAGTAAATGAAGCACTCTTAAATGCCCAAAATAGATTAATTTATGTTGAGAAACCAAACTGGAACAGTGTATAGTTTAGTTACACTTCCCATGCAAAACAAATAAAAATAAAACATAATTATTTAAAAAAAAAGATATATCTAAGCACAAATAAATTGGAACATTGTGTGCAAATAATAATTGGTGCATCCATTAGTGGCAACATTTTACAAAATATGCATGTGTAATTCTAAATCTTTGTTTCGGTTCAGCGTAGTCTAGTTTTTACCCGTTTAAACGTTCACATTGTATATTATGAATTCCAAATAAATGAGGATCGTCCTTCGTAATGGTTAACGTCCTTCAATGGTAGCTAATAATGCATATTCTATGAACATTTCTTCAATGTGCAAAAATAATAGTTACGTTTATAGCACCACATTATCTAAAACAAAAAAAAAATACAAGTACATGAAATAAAGTCTGTAAATCTGAATATTGATGATTGAATCGTAAGAAGTGGCAAAATAAAATCTTACCGGAAAAAAATTAGAGTTGACGGAAGAGAAAGGGCATGAAGAAAAGTTAAAATGAAGATAAGACACTCACTCTCTTGAGTGGTCAGTGGTCACGTGCTACATAGAAATGAGAAAGCAAATTGATTTTGTTTCTCTATTTTCTATTTCATTTTTGTTATGATGTTAGTATTACTATTTTCTACTTGTAAATTTATCTTACCGTCTTTTTTTAATTATTATGTACCTTTTTTACTCTCATTTTATTTTTCACACACTGTAGTGGTAGAAAACTATATATTACAATGCTAATAAAAAAATCCAGTTACATTTGTAATCATCTTTTTCCCGATCGCAGTATAGTCATAAAATCAATAAACTTGTAAACATTTTGAATTTTTAAACTTTACATATTTGATTCTTCTTTAAAGTGAAAATTGAAAGTTGCCCAAAAGACATATGGTTGCCCAAAAGAAAGGACACGTGTAAACATAACAAGATTTCCAAAACATTGGTTGCCCATCGCACAAGACACGTGTTTTGATGGTAGTAAGTTGACGTGAACAGCTTTTTTAATTTTTTAATGTTTTTTTCTTTTTATGAGCAAGTTGCTCAAAAGTACAAGAATCATATGCAAATTGGGCAACTTGGGAAAATTGGGCAACTTTTTATATCTTTATCATAATGGCGTTATTTCACTACTCTTTAATTGAGGTCGAGTAATAATCTAAAAATGATTTTAACTTTGTATATCTTTAACATAATGCGATTTTTCACATAAAATTGTTGGTCAATGGCGTGATTTTGTTACCTCTAATCGAGGTCGAGTAAAATACTAAAAAAGATTTTCAGGTTATATAGGCTTCTCATAATGTAATGCTTCGCATAAATTTTAGTTACATTTGAAACGCTAACTAAACTTTATGTTATATCGCCAAAATTATGTGTAACTTTTTAGGAATATTTGTACCATAGGCGGAAAAAATTTATGTGTCATTGCAACATGTATTTTCAAAAAACTTATTCATAATTCTGCATGGGAAAGCAAACCAACTATGTGAATTAATTCGTCAATTAAGTTTTGCAATGATAGCACCCTTTTTAGATGCATTATATAGGCTACATTTTCCCATATATTGCTAAGTCCTAATAACTCCTCTAAAGCAAAAGTCCTTTTTTTTAACACATCAATCAAGTCAATGGCTGCTGCCACTCCTCTTATCAACGAATTGAAAGAAGCTTCTGGATCAGATAATCTAAACAAATGCTTCAAGTTTTTATTCATTCAAGATCACACTGAAGAGGAAGCTTTCATTAGGTGGGTCGGGGAGAAATGCAATGAGGTGCAAAGGAAAATTGATATAGGTGATCAGAGAATGGAAGATGTTTTGTCACTGAATGCTGAAGAAGAAGAAGCTGCTGGAGATACGTATGAGTGTTTGCGCCAGAAACAAGTGAGGAACCGAAGGAGGTTGGAGGCGTTGAGGGGTATTTTGTTTGAGATCCGTGAAGGTCTGACTGAGAATGAGCGTCATATGACCATTATGGACTTTTATGATGATTAGGTCATGCTTTGGTAGGTTCTTTTGTAGGGTAAGATCTTTTGTTGGGTTCTTAGGTAGGTATGGTGTTGTGGGTTTTTGAAGGGAATGTATGGTCTATCATGTTTATATGATGATGAAGATGATGATGTATTTGATGTTCAGTTGGTTGCCATTTGCTGTTTTCCTACTTTTAGGTTAGGTCTAGTGGTTGTCTTTTGGTTTAGCTTGAGCGTGTGTGATTGTGTTTATGTAATATTATCTAAGATGTTGTCTGTTGGTTAGGATCATGATCCAAATGATGTAACGACCAGTTGATTTTGATATGCAGTAATGGAAATTGGTCTCTTGTATATACAATTTTGGTTTGTTTTAGTTTGCTGGTTCATGTGCACATTTAGCAATTGGTTTTGTTGGCTTAAATCAGTTTGACTTTTTAAAGTCAAATTCAGCAAAATTAGGAACACAAAGTACCACATAGTTTAGAATAGTTCTAAGTCATTAAGACAATGATCATGATACACTCATAACAATTAGCATTAGTTTGACTTTAGAAAGTCAATATGCAAATGGTAAATGCCATGAGAGTATCTGCAAATGCAAATACAGTCAAGGTTTTATCAATTTGGAAATGGTAGTTTTCATATTAAATGCAATCTGCAAATGAATACTCTAAGCAATGAAACACTAGTGAATCATATTATGTAAATCATAACTTCCTAAAATCAAACATTCTAAATCAAACATAAACAACGAATTAAACATGATAATTTCCATTGATATTGTTCAAAAGCAACAAACCTTTTTTTTCCAAACATTACCTACTTCATTGCATACTCAAAACATTCAAACACAATAAGCATTAACTACTTAAAAAAAACAAACATTCAAACACCAAAAACGTTCGAACCAGAGCTCTCTTCCATGCTTTCTTCCCTTTGCATCCTTTCCCTCGTTTCCCTCATTTCCTTCCTTTCTTTGAGTTGTTGAAAGGTAATTTCAAGATAACTAATCCTTTTTTCCAAATTTAAATCATCCACCAAACCGAAACCATTACCAACTTGCTCCTCCACCACATTGCGCGGCTCCTCCACCACAATATGCTGCTGCTCCTCCACGTTTTGCGGCTGCTCCACAACATTTGGCTGCGCCACCACCTTGTCCTCCTCCTCCTCATCTACATCTTCTTCCTCAGTCAATCCAAAAACCTCATCCCAGTAAAAGTCATGTCTGTGCACCCAGCTCAGTATTTGTGTCCTCATCCAGGGGTTAACTTGACTATAAGAACCATATTCTGATACGGGTGCATACCCGAATTCATTAAAGACTGCGTCAAACAACAATGGGTTGTTTAAGACGAAGGCGTATTCTTCAGCATCATTTGTAAACTGTCCATTTGCTGCCATTGTTATTTGTGTTTCTTTAAATGTTAATTATGTGTTTGTGTGTGTTGTTAGGGTATGCAATCGAGGTCTTAAATAGGCTGGAGATGTGGTTGAATTGTTCCAATAGGATAGGCGGGAAAAGGGGAAAAAGGACCGCCAAAACCAAGCAAACCCTAGCCATACATGTCGCTTAATGTTCCTAGCCGTGTACAGCAACCAACAAGCCCTAACCTTTTCTTGATTAAAAAAAAGTATATATACATACAAGAAAACAGAAAACAAAAGTAACGAAGAACAAAAAAGAAGAACAAAATAAAGAAAGCAACAACGATTAATATTAATAGACATGATACATTCACAAACAAATTTAAGTAGTAAGTACATACACATAAGTAAAGATAACTACAAACTTAATATCAATACATACAATACAAACTCTAATCTTCATCAGAGGAGACTTGTTCATGAACCTCTATAAGCTTGGCTTGGCGTTCCTTCTCACGAATCCTATCAATGATGTCATTGATTAGAGCAGTCAACATAATAATCCTGTTACGCTCCCTTTTCTGTGTTTCAATTAGACAACCAATAATAGCACCTCTTTTTTTCTTGAATGGACCCAGACGATCACTCACACTGATTGGATCCTGACTTGCCTCAACTCTCTTTCGGAGTTCATTACGCTCCTCCACATATCGCATCAAACAACCTTTGTCTTGAGTGATTTGATTGTTCACATTGATCTTGAATTCCGTTGCCAAATTATAGGACCAAGATACCTCTTTAATTTCATTGACGTTGTTGGAAAAAGAAGAAGCCATGGTTGATGAATGACGTTGTAGGGTGGATGATATGATAAGTTATGTTAGAAAAATGATTTATGAGTTGTGTGTTACCTATCATATAAATATAGTTATGTTAGGATTAGTTTTGGTCAAACTGCCATTGGATGTGAAAGGATGGGTAGTTATTGTGTGTTCATGCATGGGGAAGGGAAGTTAATGATGAATAACTGTTCATTCGTGAGGCTCAAGGGTGGCAATCAAATCAAGTGCCCTTAGTAGTCACATATAAACAAAGATTAACAATCATAACCAAAGACAAAATACACATTAAACAGACACACACAATTAATATTTGTTCATGTATGTGGAAGTGAAATGAAGCATGAGTAATTATTAATTTGTGTGGATCAAGGGTTGTATTTAAAGCAAGTGTGCTTATAAGTGACATAGAAACACGAAAAAGTAATCACTAACAAAGCAAAATCTCAAACTAAA
>LBNU01026267.1:81457-105418 GCA_014162995.1 Artemisia annua | reverse complement strand
TTGTTTTTGGCATATCTCCTTCGTTATAAGTCCGTTTTTATCCGTTCTTTCGACCATGAATTCATCTAAAAGTGTATTTTCTAGTTCTTGGGTCCAAAATTAACCAAAACTCACTGAGTTTACCAAATTTTGAAATTAAGGACAGTAGCTTTTTATATTGTTCCAAAAATGGTTTTTCCTAGTTTTTACTTGTCCAAGTCTATAACTAACAACATCAACTCATCCCTTAATCTACCATACACCTTCTTAGGGTGTCATGGGTTCCCTAACATCATCTTTCAACCATTTCTCCAAAGGTTCTCAAGTAATCCATTATATACATAAAAATGATGTAAACTTAGGTTTTGTGGTATAGACTTTTCATGCATGTACAAAAACAACAAAAGTACATAAACCTTGTAAGGAAATTTTGGTAGAACTTGTGAAAATAAAGTGATGAACTTACTTGGAAGATTACTAATTTTAGGAAGAAAACCCTACTAATCCATAGGTTTATATTTCAAAACCTTGTAATGGATGATAATTACTACTAGTAAATATTGTTGTTCTTGAAAAATCTCTTGTTCTTCTTTATGTTGAGTGTGGAACGAGCTAGGACAAGGAGAGGGAAGAAAGAAATATTTTCTTGATCACTTTTACAACACATGCAAGTTATGAAAGTAATTTGGTTGTAGTGGAATATGTTGGAGTGTTTTAAGGACACCAAGTGTCCTAAGACACACCTTGGCCGGCCACCTCATGAAGAGGTGGTGTCTTGGTCACTTTTGTACAACATTATTTTTACGGGGTACCGTTTAGTGCATAGTTTTGTAATTTTAGCGTTATCGGGTACCGAGTTAATTAAAAATAAAATATAACGGGACAAGACGGGATATAACAAAGTTGTAAAAATTATAAAAATATAATTTTTGTAAACATTAGGTATTTTGATAATTATTACTTTGTTGGTGCAATTTGTTATATATATAAGTTCAAGTAAAGATTTAATATTTGGTAGCTCACCAAAATATATAATATATAGTTTTATAACCTTAGTGGAATAATAACTAATATAAAAAATATATTAGTGCCCTAGTGGAATTTGTTTGGTACATTTGGTTAAAAACTAATAACATGTCTTATTATTTATATAAAGATAAATAAATAAGTATAACTTGAAAGTATATATTCTACGAGTGGGATAGAATGCAAATGATGTCGTGATGAAATGTAGACTAACCCTAGTCTATGAAATGTATGATGGATGATAATGTGACTTAACCTACCCGGTTTCGTCAAATGAATATCCGTAAACCCAGTTTACGTGTAATGTTGAATTGAAATTCAATGAATAGGAAAATGTCGGGACTAAGGAAATTGACCTGAAATTGAGAATTATGACAGCAAAGGAGATAATGAGTCGTGTGGCTGAGAGGGACTTTGTGCTTGGAGAGCTGGGGAAGGTGTTTGAGTTTGACTCCACTGTTCAGAGCATTTCAGAGCTCACGAATTTGCAAACCCAAGACTTGACAGAGGTGTCAATGATATTGGTGAATGTTATGAAGAAACAAAAGCGAGCAGCAGAGCTTTTGTCGTTAATTCAGAAGCTGAGGGCCATGCCATACTGATGCATGTTGTTTTTGTCTTTGTGAAGATGTGTTTTGGGTTTAAGGGTTGGTGGGAATGTCCAGGTTTTTGGGATATTTTGATATAAATGTATCAAGGTTCAAGTTTTTTAAGTTATATATGTAAGCTGAAAAGGTAATTAAGTTTTTTATTTAAGTTATACAGTTTTCTAATTGTATCGTCATTTACGTAGCTTACTGAACTTAAAGAAGAACAAAGAACCATACCTGATGTTTTGTGTTTACAACCCACAACGGATCTGCATGACTGCAATCGACTGCTTGGAGTAGGATCAGGATGCCCCTTTACTACTCTTTTTTTTTACATTAAGAAAAAACATAGATACGGTCTATTGTTCTGCAAAAAAAGGCAACAAAATTGTGCCCATGTAAGTTGCAGCATGAATTCGCTACACTATATGTATGAGGCATAATCTAACCACCCTTTTACACCCCACGACTAATAAGCGACAGCAAGAAACAACTAACAAAACTTGGAAAACATAAGTAGGATTCTTTTACACCCCTTGACTCATAAACAGTTCATCTCATTCTTATCCTTATCTGCTATGGAGTACATATCAAAGCTAAAACCTTTAAATTGATGCAACTGAGTGCACATCTCATTCTTATCCTTATCTGCTATGGAGTACATAGATAGTTTAATACAGTCATTGGCAAATTGGATTGTTCATTTCAGTGCACATCCCATACTTATCATTATAATTCTTGTAAAAGTGTCTTTCGGATTGTTCATTTTGCATCTCTGATGATAGTTTTTAAGTTAGACATACACTAACGGATGTATGTTCAAAGACCGAAGGTGATTCAATTGGTTTTTTGAGATAACATGGAAGAAAGATTTGAGGCTAAAATTAGATTGTACACCACATTTTTTTCAACTCCAAATACACAAGAAGCTGTTGACACATATTTCATAAAACAAACAAATTGATCATTGTAAACGTCTAAAAAGAAACAGTTACACACCACAACACAATAAACATACGAGTCAAACACCAAAACATAACACTACAAGAGTAAGAGCAACATCAAAATAATAAGACACCTGGTATCAATATGGTTTTCACTATGCTTGCGGCTAAAGCAAGAAACAACAAATGTAATCTATCTAAAGTAAGATTATAATCAAAGTAAGATGTTAGTATTACCTAGTTCAGGGGGTCTTTCGGATAACAACATTCGACCTTAGTCCATTTACACCAAAATACCGGAGCAAATCGTCATTGTTAATGCCTTCTCTATTCGGAGTCTTCAACCTGCACACCACCTGCAGAGATCAACAAAAACAGTAAACCAATAAAAACCTTGAGAAATAATTAGCAAGCAACATAATCCTTATAATCACAAACAACCTAAGATATAGTCTCAAAAAACAAATAAAAACCACCCCAAACAACAACAACAAACATATGTGTCATAAAGATTACATTCTTATACTCACAAACAAAAACCCAGGGAAACCAAAATACACTGTTTAACAAAGACGACCAGAAGTAAAATAATTTCATTTCCGCAAGCACCATTGAAGCGAAACAAATTTTGTAACTGAAAAGTACTTAACCGATATATTCATTAACAATTGCTAATCTAAGTAAGCTGAAGAAATTTCAATAAATAAAAAAAGCAAACAAGTTTGGGGGGAGAATAATATGCAATTAAAACGATTGGTAAAGGGTGGAAGGAATACAACCGTAATCTGACACAGCATCTTCGATAGATTTGCCGGATCTATCCAATCATTGGCCGCGCTGAGAAAAAAAAACAATGGGAACCGGTTATGTTCCGTATAGAATATGACTGAAACAGTGTAAAACTTGATTAATAGTACCTGAAAACATTGATGAACATAATCGGGTTGTGGAAAGGTCCACAGGTTGTTAGGGTGGCCGGTGAGTGAAGGTGGGAGTCAAGGTACTGTGGTGGTGCAACAATTTGATTTTTTTGTTTTGAGGTATATATAGTTTAGTTAGTATACTAATCACAAGTTAAAAAGTCTAATTATGTGAAAATTATAACTTAAACTTTCTACTTTATGATTATTTATTTAATTGTTAAAATTGGTTAAAAAAAAATAAAAAAAAAAATAATAATAAAAAATGCCCAATACAAGTCGCTCAGAAATGTTCTAGTTGCCCAAAAATAAACCTTAAAATACCTTACACATACCTTACAAATACTTACACATACCTTACAAATACATTCTGAATTTTGTCCTTTAATATTAAAAATTTGGACAAGTGTCACAATCTTATCTAGTTGCTCAATCTTGAAGTTGCCCGATCCAGTTTAAGAAAGCAAAAAAAAAAAAAAACAGTCTAAAAAGTGACTTGACAAAAGTTTTTCGAAATTACCCCTAAGCAATTTCATACAAACAAGTTAATTACTAACTTTAAGTTATCATTTATCATGAAAGACGCTCCAATACGTACACTCTCTCAACCCAAGTGTTTTAAAGTGCATTTTTTAAGTGTCCATGCACCAAAATCAAGAATACCAAGACTACTTTTTCCCTCTCCATTTGCCCACCTTTTCAGATTGGAAACTACAATTCCAAACTACCGACCGAATACAATGAATATGATTCAAACAATATAGCAAATGATAGAAATCGATACATGCGAACGTTTCCAAATTCCGGTAACCAATTGATGTGACACTTTGTGTCAGTAAACAACAGTTGTGATACATTTACAATATCTGATAATATAAATATGTTAGATGATTTACTTTGCCGATAAATCTTTTGTGATTTTATTCCACTTGCATATGTTAAAGTCAAAAGTTTGCACCGTGAATAATTTCGTTCCCCTTAAAAGTGTTCCTTATTTTTCCAATCCAAAAAGTAGTAAAAGACCATTATCACCTCACCCTGTTAACATATTCCCTCGCTGCTTATTCTAACTCCAAAATTAATGGCTCTCCTAAATTAATGGCTTTCTCCTCCACTTTTTTCTTTGCGTCTTCTTTGTATATCTAGGAGTCATAGGGGATTCATGGCGATATACCTTCAAAGGGGTTGTCGTCAAGCATAGCCTCTCTTTGAATCCTTCTTTTTTGCAAAATTAATCGTTGTAAGGTGGATGATGGTATATACATGCAAATTGAGTTATGGAAAAAATGAGTTATAGGATAACGTATGTGTGATAGTTTATTTCCTATAATTACCAATCAAAAGTTGCCAAATTGCATACATTTCCATTAACCTCATATGTCTTTTGCACACATAAGTTGCGAAAATATAATCATTTGGCTGAGTGAAATGTCAAGGCCCTCATCACTTCACGTCAGGTTGAGAGGCGACTCAACCACCTGTCTTGAAGCTCTCATCACTTCATTTCATGAAGCTTGGTGATGAAGGCCACCTGATGGTCAATTAGAACTACCACTTCTGCCATACCTTCGTAACCATCAATGGAAAATGGTGATCTTGCTTTCGAACAATGGCCAGCCTTTATTGTGTTGTTAAACCATCTAAAGAATTCTTGTTCGATATCATACCACACTCTTATGCATATTTTTATGTTTCAAAAGATGAAACTTTGGATCTAGATGTTTTAATGTGTTGTACTGATTTATGATTCTTGCGATTCAATTACCCATTTATTTGATATGGTATTTTTACGATTAATATAATGCACATGTTTGTCGTAACACGAGTAAAACTTTATTAATACATGATTTTTACATTCGACGACACCATATAAACAACACCGTATGAACATAGTTTATAATCTTGAAAATTAAATTCTAAGAAATCCTTTAAAATAACAAATCCACTACCGACACATGCGCCGCCAATGGAAAATGTATTCAATGGACAAGATGTCTTAACATTCTCATGTCGTTAGACTTAACACATGTCTCACTCCTTAAATGGTCAAACTTGTCTGTCTTCTCCACTTTAGCGATACAACTCTAGCTTGGCGTATAGTGATCAAGACCTACAACAATACAAATACTTGATATAACGAAATTGCATGATGCGGATTTTGCATTTGTTTGGGGTAAACTTGGGTCTTCATATGTACTTTGCATGATGTTATTTTTGCATTTGATAAGAGACAGCAAACAATATCGCTGTATATCGCACAATGGGTTAAATAAGTGATGTGGCGCGAGTAAAATCTTTGCGTGATTAGCTTAAGATATATTTCCTATATATTGGTCACAATGCCATTGAACCGTTTTCTTTTTCTGCATGGCGATATGTTACGATATGATATATATATCGATACTGATAATTTTGACTAAATTGCCTCTAGTGTCTAGGTTATAGACTGATCGCCATCATTTCTCCTAATACTTGTCTGTCAGGTTCCCAAGATAGATAAGTGTGCCATTTGTGTGCAATAACTTGTAATTTTAACCATGATATGATTATTAAGTTTTGGAAGGTTAAGTTTGTATGCACAATTAACTCAGAGTAGTGCTTGTGACAATATCGAACTCTCAAATGAGTCCAATTAAAAAATTCTCAAAGATTTAATTGTCTATTTTATTTATTCTCTTCTTATATAAGAGAATTCACACTTCATATAGTTACACGATGTGAATGTGATTGTAATACGTTATGATCCTTTATTTATCCCATAATTACAAAATTTAAATAACTGCTAACATAACAAACACATGCAAAATAGAAAAAAGAAAAGTCAAAAGGTTAAGATTCTTTTACATGTTTTCAACATGCTGCTACTGTCTAGTTGGTCAAGAAAGACTCCATTAGAACGAATCTCAACTTATTTATGTTGGAGAAACCAAATTGTATTTTAACGTTTTCGGTACCAAAGTAAATGTGATATTTGTTGAATATATTATTGTATTTAATATGAAGTAACTTAAATTTTGTAGTACGATAATCATGTACTGATTCCATAAGGATAAAGTGACGTTTTTGGTGGAATAAATTTATGTAATGAACTTGATCAAGTCGTCCTAGTATAGATACTCTTTTTGTCACTTGTCGTTTAGATATTTGAGTGAAATTTGATTCTTAGAGTGGGATCTTAGTTTAATAAGCATCAAATATGATATTACGTTATGAATTGAATAGTTTATAATCAAATACTGTGTTTTGAGTTCATATATTTCATCAACTTTGAAATGGATATGACCTTTAAGAAGACGAACGCTTTGATGCTATCGAACCTACATTCAAATCGTATACTGCGTAAAGGGTTAAAAAATGGAGACACAAATGAAAATTTGTACGGTTGATATATTCTATAATATGATCGTACATAAACTGTATCCCTCTATCTACGATGTGTAGGCCGTCTTTGAAGGTGTGCAAGTTGAACTATCGCTCAAGGCCTCAAAATTTTTAAAGGCCTCAAAATTTGTTCCGTTAATAATTATATGCATGTGTACATATATTTTTCACGAAGAAAAAAGTATTTAGATGAGAAAATATCTTAAATAAGTAATATGTTAGAACGTTTCAGATAACTAATTGAATTGTATCTTATAAAAAGTAACACTTTATATATAACATTCGTTATCGAAATGCCCCATTATTTAATTTCGTCGAGAGCCCTAAAAAATTTTATAAATTCATAGGACGGCCCTAAGTAAGATAAACTAGAACTCTTAGAAGAAAAAACAGAGTTCAAACTTCGTAGAATAAACATCTTGATAGCTAAAGAAAAGTATGGAAACGGTCACAGAAACACTGATTAGGTCGCATGCCCGCGTATATAAAAGCAAAAAAGGCTCGATTTCATTGAGCTACTTGAATATGCATCCTTCTTCGTTTAACTGTTTATATATGCCTATACTTGTGTTGAGAGAGTAAAAGAGAGGATATGGTAGTGTTCGTATACATGTACATGTATATGTACATGCATGTATATGTACGTGTGTTTATATGTATACGTAGGTACATGTGAATAGTTTTATATTTATCAAAAATAACGAAATTATGAAACACATTTGTAAAGCAGTGAGTTTCATGTCCCAAGTTACAATGTAAATATTTTTCACAAGTTGTTTGTAATGAATTCATTATACGAGAGTTACATTATTGTTGTCATTACCATTTTGTGTCATATAATGTCCCTAACCAAACACCTCTTAAATGACCACCTATTCTAATGTTTGATACATCAATGTCTGAAATGTAATTTACTATCGCAACCTTTATAATGTAATTTTCATTTATTTCATCGGGTTTAATACTATTTGGTATTATGGTGAATGAGAAGTTGTTAGTGCCTCAATAAATATACACACCCTAACAACCAAACATATGATTAATGATTCGTGGTCCAAAATCAGTATTATCAGCGTGTGTATAGCTAACCTAGCAATCTTAAAATGAAAAAAGATATTTCAGTAATCAAATTTTCTTCTTTCTTTTATCAACAGTAATTTTTCACAACGCAAATCACCTATTTCACAAATACCATATCACATATAAATAAGACCTGATAACCGGACCTTGTGAATTAATAGAAAAGACAGATTTTCTCATATGCAAATGAAAGTGATAGATTGTGTTAGGTAAATATGTAAGAATTTTGGTGATTTTAGTGTCATCGGCTATTTTAGGTAATTGTGATTTACTATGAAACCAATGGAATTTCATATTATGCTCGGATACGAGTTAGAGAAGTGTGGACTGCACACTCGTTTGAACTAATATGTTTCCACCACGAAAAAGAGCAGGGGCCAAGGAGCAACACCTCTTGCGGGGTCAAATAGAACTTGTTTATTAACAATTGTGACTGTTAGATAGCAGTTGTGACTGTTGGCTTACAACCAACTTAACTGACATAACTGTCAAATGGAATCTGTTTATTAACAAATTCATTGTCTCATTCTTACATATGAAAAACACATACAAGTCCTCTTTGTTTATGCTTAGTACTTTTGTGCCTAGATAACTAAGTGTTTTTCTTGAATTATCCCGATAAGGATTTCGTGATAACGAGGCATCAATAGGTCGAAATACTTTATCTGAAAATTGAGCATACATGATTTGAGAAGATATCCAATATTATCATCACACTTCTAACCCCAATTTCTAAAAAGAATAAACTAGGGTTATGATGTGATAATAATCTTTACGATATATTAAGAGAAAAAGATTGCTATCTTTTTCCTTCTCCTCTCTAGCTCACATCTCGTGTGATTGGAAGAACCAAGGAACAAAGGGTCGAAATCCTTAAGTCAACATCTCAGTCGACTTAGTCGAGTCCCACGTAGACCAGACCAAAGGGTTTAACCTTTTGTTTTCTTGTTTAGAAAATAGGAAGTATCTTGTTATGTAAGCTTTATGCCTTTGTAACGGGCTGAGATATGGGATTTCACCCATATCCATTATACTTAAATGTTTTGGTTAATATATTTACCAGGGTGCAGGATTACTCCCCTTTACCAAAAAAAAAGGGTTTAACCTTTTGGTCGATCGCACGCCACATAAGGACGATTAGGGTTTGCTAAACCCTAATCGCAACCTTTATTCGACCCTTTGGTCGATTAGGGTTTTTACCCGACTTCGTACTCATCTAACTTGCTATGGGTTGGAAGCCCTACTTCTATATGTGCAGTATTGGTGGATACATGACACAACCCTAGTTGCGATATTCTCCAAGAAACCCTAATCAAGATCGATCAAGAAGCGCCAAGAAGGTAAAGAAGGTGTTCCATGTAGCTGAAAAAGATCAGGAAGCTTACTGCCACCAGGATTTACAAGTAAGTATTCTTAACATCCTCCTTATGTGTTCAACATAGGTTATATCATTGCTTCGAAGATCTATGTGCAAGGGTTTTGGTATGCAAGGCTTATGTGTTTAATTTTCGTTGTGCATGTTTTATAGCAGTGCGGATGACCATCAGAACCCTACACGTGGGTCCTGCACATGCAAATTTTCAACCCATTTTGAATGATCATTCATGTTATTCTATATAGAAAGCATGGGGAAAAGCTGAGGTAAATGGTGTTTGATGCTTGCTTAAAGTGTTAAATAATCCAAGCCTAAAAATGGCTAATGATGATTTTTATGCAAAAACACTTTTGATGCTTTCGTCTTTGGTTTTTGGATTATTACGAAATGGCTAATCCATCTTTCAGTGAAAGATTGGATTTGAATTAATCCCTAAAGAGGAAAATTTTAGCTACTTGGTCAAAATAGAATTAATAACACATTTTGTTTAAATGAAAGTAAATAAAACTTTGTTAAAGTTTATAACATAATGTGATGTTTTATAAAATGATGCAGGTGTTTTATGCATTGTGTATGATAAAACTTTCTTTGATCATTATGTAAGTTTTAGACATTCATATACATACTTTAAGTGATTATTGACAAAGAATAACTTATGTCTAAAACATGATTACTTGAACTTTACTTAATACGTTTTTATATTTGTGATTAACAAAACGTAGTGAAATCATTAAATAGTAATAACGTTTTTATGCATTTATTTGCATATACCTACCCGTGATTCGTCGACTCAACTGGGTATTTAAGGAACCAATTTTTAAAACACTGAATATAACTTATTGTAAAAACAAATTGTTAATAAAATTAGGAGTAAGAAAGAAAATCATTCAATGAATTAGTTTTTAGCATGTGTTAACTTAGGAAACTATCAATGGATATTTTTAGGTTTAATTTTATCATAAGGAGTAATTTAGTAATTCTTTTTTGAAGGGCAATTTATTTCCGGACAAACAATACAAAATAAAGGCATCCACTATATTAACAAGATACTTAAGTATAATGGACAAAAAAAGAAAGAAAAAAAAATCATATAAACTTGATGTAAACCAAAACTAAATAATCCAAAGCCAAATGTAATATTACTGTCTTAAAATTTTAATAATTCAACATGAGGTTCACGTTTAATATGTAGTACTAGCTTCAAGACCCGCCCGATGGGCGGGCTAGCTTTTTAAAATCATTTTAATGAATTTATAAGAGTAACTTATACAATCGAGTATCTAAAAAGACCTTAACAAATATGTAATGACTTACATGAATATATAAAAGATAAACTGAATACTTCCTTATAGACAATATTAGTGGTTTCATCAGTGTAGTTGTTCTCCATGACGCAACAAAGTATTGACAACTCAAATAAATATTGTTGGTGTGACATTAGTAACAAAATCAACCCATTTAACCATTTAGTGTAAAAACAACATGACAATAAAAATATTGATATCAAATCCAATACAATTAAAAGAACATTATTCTTACATTGATTCACGATTGTGGATCATATACGATCATCTTTATCATATTCATGAATATACAACAAACAATCATAATGAAACTATAAATATTGATATCATAGTCGAGCATCTTCAAATCCAATACAATTAAAATTATAACTTTACCACTATTAATCCTTACATTTAGTTCATCACGATATGCTTGACATAGATTGAGGAACAACCCACAACGGCAATTCTCTATAATTTAAAACTTAAAGTGCCTAAAGGAACAACCATTCATAAATGAATGTGCGTGCTTTCCTTAATATATAGTGAGTTCAAACCTTGCAAGCTAAGAAAATATGATACAAACTATATGACATCTTAATGCAGTATGTATAATATACCAAAGTAGAGGCGTGATCAAACCTGAATGCAGAATGCAAATCCCAATATATTGTTAGCCATTCAATGCTTCTCTGCGATATACCACACAAAAGAAAGGTCCCGGGAATAGCAGCAACAAATTGAGACCTTGTGAATTCAATATCCAAATGTGCATAAGCTGTAAAAGAGATGTTTAAGTAATAAAAATTACAAAAAGATAAATATTATTGTGTACTCAACTATATTCAAAACAAATAACAGCATATATACATTTAATGAGCTAACGATTTGTCGATTAGCAATGCTAGGAAGCTATTAATTATAAACTTACAGATTCTCATATTGTTTTAGATACATAAGAAGCCTCCTTAGATCATCATGATCCATTTCACACAATATATCAATCTGGTCATGATTCAGGGAAATAAAATCAGAAAAAATCGCAAAAAAAAAAAAATAAAAAAAAATAAAAGAAAAAATAAAATATATACTATAAATGTAGCGTGCTTATTTTTTACATTATTTTACTTAAGGCCAATACTTGACGAACCTGGTTGGAGTCTGTTTCTTCTTGCTCATTATCCTCTGTAAAAAATTCCCCTTCCTCAGCATCAAAATTTACAACTTTAGCCTTCTCTATGATTTCGGTTTTTCTGCTTGAACTTGCTGTGAGTACTTGCGCCATCGATTTGTTGTGGCATTTCATGGCCATGCAAGCAAAAACCTGTTGATGCAGCAGTATTGATATCAGATGACGTGCAAGGAAAAGGGTCATTGGTTGTTCTAAAGATTGCAGCAGTACTAATATCAGATGACAAACTTTGATTGAATGTCATTCATAGGTAGAGAATGCTTGACTGCATTAGTGTCACCTGCAGATGTAAAGAAGAAGCCCTTACTTGTACATGTATTAACCACAACTTACTTGGTTTCTCATATGGCCTAAGTAATAGCTTTGTTCATTAGTTCATCAAACTATAAAGTAACCATAACTATCATTAGTTCATCTAACTATCACTTAAACTATTAATCTGTATGAACTGTATAACACTTTATAAGTAGAACCAGAAAATTGAAGAATTCATGCCATTAAGTATAATAAAAGAAGAATGATTACCCGTTTTCTGCAATTCACTCTTATAAAATTAGAGCAAGATGGTGTTTCAGACAAAACCAACCCAGCCCACACAAAGATTACCCGTTTTGACTCAATACCCAACCGGCCACCCATTTTGCGATTTTGTCATCTGTAACTTTCAGAACATAGAAGCAGAAGCAGTAAAAAATGGTACTTGTAACATACTATCAAGAACAGAAAAAGCCGCAACATTATCAAGAAAAGAGAACTACCTAGACTGTCTTAAATACACATATAATTCCACTATAAGAATACATACCTCGCAGAATTTGAAGAACTCGAGTGACAGCATCAGTGGGTGAATGTAATTGATTCGAAGCATCACTCATTACCGTCTTCTTAGCTAAACTGCAACTTAATTAGCCTAATATATTTGATGCAAATAATTTGAAGAACTCGAGTGACAACAAATTTCATCGGGTTTCCTGAAGAAATAACATCACATATGTAGTTAATTCCTAATACTAATTTAAGTAAATAATTCTTGATGAAATTTATGTAATTAAAAAACAGAAGCCACTTGCAGCCATATGAACAACATTGATAATAATAATAATTTTGGAAAAAACAAAACTAACCTGGATTGTTCAATAGTTGACGTTGATGGTGCTCAATATATTCCTTCACAAGATGTGCCTACCAGCAATTTTTTAAGAAAATATTGAATGGGTTAGGTGTACTCGTTTTAATTATTCTTGTCCAAATAAAAGGCTGATTATATATTGAAGTTATACCTCTATCCATGTTGCTATTTACGGCCTGACAATGCAAATATCATACTTGTATACATCCTGTAGAAAGAACTGAAACCTTTCTATGAAAGCAATGTAGGAAAGTGCACCTGCAATGCATAAGTACAACAATAAAATGTCAGTTTTTACATGAAGCTAAATGGAAATGGTCATTGACTCGGTGGATACTTCATACCCTATAAATAGGTGTGGCAAAATGGGTGGGTAGTAACAGATCAATCTTCTTCAGTATTCTGCACATTTGATTAAATAAATCACTTTGAAAAATCTAATCAACAGCTGAAAGTATGGGTATTATTCATCAAAATCCAAAAAAATTAGTTATATTACAGGTTCAGATTCACTTTAAAGGAGGCTTCCCTTTCTTAGCTGCAAGGGATTGCAACTAAGATATCACCATTTAGTATATAGGATAAACACTTGGCAAAAGAAAAAAAATGATAGGTTAGGTAACGGGTCAAAACACATCATGCTTATAAAAACAATACGATGTGTAAAGGTACTAATAAAAAGAAAAACTGAGCATATAAATTATTGTAGTAGTCGTTATTAGTAGTCTCCTGATACATAAATGGTTAATTCATTGAGACATTTATACAAACACTTGGTGGACATTCAAAAAAAGAGCACATTGCTCAACATATTAGGTAACTGAGACACACATTAACTAAATCATCCATTCAGTAAAAACACTATGTCTTCATGAATCACATACCTGCAGGTCGTGAAACAAAAAATACCTTCAAAAGCGTGTGAAGCTATTTAGAATGGTTCGAGATTTTTTTTGAAACCTCTTATAATAACACAAAATTTACAAATATTATTTCCATAATCAGACCTCTTGAATATGAATTTAAGGATTAAATTTCATTCTCAAAAATTATTTGACTGTTACCTGATTTGAATCTGTTACTTGATCGAACATTGTTTTATGAAGATTAGGGTTGGTTTTGATAGATTCAAGGTTGGTTGTTGTGATTTTGAAATCAGACGCTCCTCTCTTATTCAATGTTAGTTAATTAAATGTATTTGCCTTCCTAATTTATCTCCATTTTTTTCTCCCGAATTTGTTTCAAAAAAATTTCAAAAACTTACTAATAGTAGTGATGTTTCCACGTGTAGTTTTCTAGGAATTTTGGGAGAGTTTTTTCTTCTAAAAATAGTAATCACACTTGTTCTATATATAGGTTGAGATAGATTTGAAAACAAAAATATGTTTCTAGATAGAGATTATCAAAAATAATGATTTGAACAATAGGCGTTTTCTTTTGTTGCATTGTTCTATGATTTGTTTGTTTTCTTTACCTCAGTGTAACTATTCATATATACTTAGTTAATGTTGCTAAGTTTTGTGAAAAAACATAATATTCGATAAGCTTATGAATATATATTTTATGATATTCAAATTTCCTAGTACAAACATATTACTCAGGTAGTTCCGATTCAAATACAAGACACACAGAGGTGATGTTGGGACCAACAAGATGTCAAAACAATACTGTAACATCCATATCCATATTTTGCCCCCACAACCAATGATATAACAGGAATGTAGGCTCGTACATACGTATATTAAATGGGTATACCTATCAATGTTTGTGCCACATATTTTTGATACTCAGAAAGTTGTTACATTATTTAACTACCTAGTCATATATTTATGATTAAGTGAATAAAACCTAAAGCTATGATTATACTGAAGATATGTAATGGTTAATATAGAAATGCATATGTACTAACGGTCTAACGGCATAACCATAAATGTCATATATATGTTGTTGAAATACTGATAGATCTATATTTATAAAAACTTATTACACAAGTTGGTAAATGGCTTCTTTGTGAAAGAGCAATAATGTTTTTATTCTAAAATCTGGTGTTGTAGTTGTATAATAAATTCTGTAGGTACTTGATTTACTTGGGATGACTACCGTATCGTTTTTATCACAATTGACAATTCACAACTCAACCTAACTTGCCATTAAATTTACACCCTTAGTCGTACAATGTTACTTCACAAAACCATGTAAAAGGTGCAAAAAAGCCTTCTTACAGTTTCAATATGGCAAATCGTTCTATTTTCAACACACTCTTTGTGAAAATATAAAGGTTTGATGCAAGACGGATCGAGGCGATAATTCTAAACATGTTCTAACAAATGGATTATAAAATGTTTAAATAACTCCGAACAAGAACTTGTAGGTGATGAATGTAAACTCGACGTGTTTTCAGAGTTCCCATAGCTCTATGCACGACTTAGGGCTTGTTTGTTAAATTCTTTTATTAAGTCATGTTTAATTAAGAGATGACTTAATGCAGACAACCTCAGTTTTATTACTTAATATTTTCAGTCATTTTTTTTCTATTAAGTCACAAACAAACAGTTTTCATATGACTTAATTAATTCAGATTTTTTCATATTAAGTCAATTAAGTCGAAATCAAACACCCCCTTAGTCACTTTAATATCGCCGCTCGTCCAAAAACCATAATCTTAATGAGAAAACATGTATGTATAGGACTCTCCTATAAGAGTGTGAGTTATGAATGAAATATACATTTTGGTTGAAGTGGGCAGTGGTCACAACGAATACGTAACACTCAGTAAATGTTTATACCACAATTATTGTAAGAAATGTAAAATGTTGGAAGTTAAAGTATGGAAGGAAACAGTTACTTGAAATAGTGTTTACAGGTTTAGGAAGTTGGAATTGGGATGTCTCGCGTGCAACTGCAATGTATTGCGTGCCAGCAACTAATTCCTTCATACCTATTACCTAGTACACATGTTCTATATATTCTTCTTTTACCATCTCCATACTCTTCTTAAGTTCTTAACTTACAAGAATTGAAAATAATATCTCAAGACCATTTCTATTTCTATTTCTATTATAAAATATAAAAACCCATAACGCATGGTTTTCTATCACGTTGATTTTGAGAGCATGTGACCTGTTAACTCTTTAGATGTTTAATGTCGTAACGCAAGGTAAGGTCGAATGAACAAAGATTAGATGTCCAAAGGATATCTATCGGACAATCTATCTTTAGATCGAGAGGGTATGATGTTTTTACATGGACAAACTTCTAGAACTAGCCACATATTCAATGAATTTGCAACATAATGCATTACTAGACAACATAGCTAGGAACTGATTTCCGAATACTAGCTTGATTATTTGATCCAGTTCCCAGACTCATTTTCATGTCTCGACCACCAATCGGGGTTTTAACTATTTCTTTAATTTCTAACATAAGAATAAACATAATGTTGTATTCATGCATTGCAGTATAAAAACAACATCATGATTGATTGCTTCTCTAACTACATTTTTTTGTTTAACACTTTTGATAAAAGAAACTTGTTGCCTAGCTTTTATGTTTTAGCTTTGTTATACATATATATATTTGCCGAGCTAAACGGAGTCGCATTTGGCCAGCTAAATTACAAAGCATACGTGGAAAAGAAAAGAAACACACGACGTCGTTTGGCGCAAATGGTGACGCCTTCGTTTTGAAAAAATAAAGTATTACAAAACATACTCCAAACTATGCAACAAGTTATAAAACTACTCTGTACTTTTAACTTTTTTTTTGAAGAGGTAAATTGCATGATATATATAGATTAGAAGGGCATAGAAGATCTATTCCAAAAGATACATGAAAACTTGCATACAGATAAGTACCTGCATCTACAAAAGGACTGAAAGCTTATCAAAGCTTATAACAAACTCTTAAAAGAGAAAAAAAAAACAAACAAAATGATTAAAAGGCTAGAAAACTCGGATTTTCGAACCATTGAGACTTGTCGGATTTGCTTAACTTCTTCGCACCTATGAGCCAATTGCAACTTTTTGACTTTGCAAGAAGAACAACTGATTTCCAACATATGAAGTTGTTTTCAAAAGAAAGTTGGTTCCTTGATTGCCATATAGACCAAAACACTGCTGATGCAATTGAAGGCCACCATATGTTGACTGGGCGACCAGGAATCGGACATGACACCAAGCTAAAGATTTTAAAGTTTTTTGGCGTTACCCAAGAGCAATGAAGCCAGTCGAAGATTGCTTGCCAAATTGCCCAAGACCAATCATAGTGAAAAAATAGGCGATCAATTGTTTCTTGATGATCACACCAGTTGCAATCTGCATCATAATCTTTAAATTTCACACCTCTGATTTTCAGGAATTCTTTCGTCGGAACACCATTCATTTTTATAGTCCACATAAAAATTTTAACTTTTGGAGGCGCAAAAGATTTCCAGACAAACTCAATCCATCTTTCTTGAGGCCCACCGAGACCGGATGACAAACACTTGATAGCATCATGAACCTTGAAAACCCCATCAGAATTGCCAAGCCATATGAGTTTATCATTAATGTTGATCTTTAAACGAAAAGAATTGATGATATGTAGAAGTTGAGAATATTGTAAAGATTCCCACGCCACAAGAGGGCGATTGAAAGGAATGGCCCAGCAAGCATCATCATTAATCCAAAACTCATTTGCCTTTCCCCGCTTATTTGAACAAGCGAGAAATAAATGAGGAAATTTGTGTCTAATAGGATCAGAAAAAGCCCAACAATCTTCTCAAAAACGAATATTAGAACCATCTCCTATTTCCCATTTCCACATGTTAGGGCTACAATAGAGAGATCCAATATCGCCTAACTTGAAACCAAGAATATCTTTCCAGGTTCTGGAAATTTTTGAGGAGACTAAATAAGAACTATTAATAGGAGCCCAATCACTTTTTGAGCCATAGCGAAGCATAACCAAACGTTTCCAGACTTCTGATTTTGGGATATGCAACTTCCAAATCCACTTTGAGAGCAATGCTATGTTTTTGAACTTCAAAGGAGTGACACCTAAGCCACCAGCTACAATAGGATTTGACACCTTCGACCATGCCACTCGACAAATTTTTTTCCTACCGCACATACCCCCCACAAGAACTGATGCATTAGCTTCTCCATTTGGTTTAAAACAAACTTAGGGGCTTTAAATAGAGACATAAAATAAAGTGACAAACTTGCAATAACTGACTTAATTAGAACCAAACGACCGCCTATTGAGAGAGTTTTCCTTTTCCAACCCGCTAATCTTTGTTTAATTTTTTGGATAACAACATCCCATAACTTAGACTTTGCGCCTTTACTCCCTATTGGGAAGCCTAGGTAAGATATTGGAAGAACATCAGCTTTACAATTTATAATGCCAGCTCTCGAACTAAGCTCATCCAAAAAAACATTAATTCCAAACAATTGCCATTTGTCCCAATTTAACTTCAAGCCAGAAGCATCTCCGAATTGTTCTAAAATAGACTTCCAGGTGGCCATATTCTCCAAAGAGTTGTCTCCAAATAAGATCGTGTCATCAGCGAATTGAATGTGAGTCAACGGATCACCCCCATTATTGATTTTAATTCCTTTTAAATTCCCATTGGACAAAGAATATTTAATCATCTTATTGAGAACTTCAACAACTAAAAGAAACAAGAATGGGGATAGCGGGTCTCCTTGCCTCAAACCTCGTTCGAGGTTGAAAATCCTAGAACTTGAGCCATTGACTAAAACTGAGATTCTAGCAGATGATACACAAGAATGAACCCAGTTGCAGAAAGAAGAATTGAAACCCATTGAGCTCATGACCTTAGAAAGAAACACCTAACTTACGCTATCAAATGCTTTTGCAAAGTCGAGTTTCAAAATCAGACCCATACTACGGTTTAGCTTAAGATCAGAGATTAGTTCAGAGACTGTCATGACACCGTCTAGAATGAAACGACCCTCCACAAAAGCACATTGATTCTCCTCAACCACTTCAGGAAGAACTTTACGGATTCTATTTGCTAACACTTTCGATAACAACTTGTAAACATAGTTAATTAAACTAATTGGGCGATAGTCGGTCCATTTTTCTCTTTGGTCTTTTTTCGGGATAAGACAAACAAAAGAATCATTCATACCTTCAGGATACTCTGTACTTTTAGCTATTTATAGTTTTTGTATAAAACAAACTTTATTTATCATATGTCAAATAACTTCTTTGATAAACAATTATATCGTTGACAAGCTCTTCCATTTGCGAACAAAACGAGTCCAATATTGTAAGGCTTTTTGTCTTACGTACGATTTTATAAAAAATGTTGAAGTTTAATATATGTATTTTTGAAAAGAAAAAAAAAATCAAAACACACCATTAGATATCTAATAACTTTAAAAACTACCTTAAAGTTTGTTTAATAAAAAAAATAATAATTATCCTGTACTTTTAGCTATTTACATTTTTTTTAATAAAATAAACTTTATTTATCTGAAATTTAACAAATATATAACGATTTTCTTAAAAAAATATACCATTAAAAAGTTGTTGAATTGCGAAAAAACGAGACCAATATTGCAATGCTTACTTACACACCGTTGGCCTAAGTAATAAATTTAAAATCCATCCTAATATTTGTTTAAAAAAATAAATTTAATAAAAGAAATTCAAAACACACCTCTAAATTAAGTAACAAGTTATAAAGATACTTTAAACGTTTACTTTTTATAGTGTTTTTCCCTAAAAAGAAATAATGAAAGTTTGAAAATTATAAAAATCTAGCAACTTTTTTTTGTTTTTTATATTTGTATAGTGTTTTTCCCTAAAAAGAAATGTGCAATTTATTAAATAAATGTTACATGTGCCCGCAACGAACTGCTGCTAACCACCTTACTCGCTATTGTACAATAGGTGTGGGCACAATGTCGTTTGGTACATAGGGCATGTCGTTTCGAATGGTAAAATGTCGTTTATGATAGAGCCATTGTCGTGTCATAAGAAGGAAAAATAGACATTTAAAAAACATCCCCTTGGAATATATGGCGGTTAACGATAATTATCCTATACTTTTAACTATTTATAGATTTTTTATATAACAACCCTTATTTAAAAAAAAAACAAAAAACTCATGTTACAAAAAACTAACGTAGCGTTTGCTATGTTGTAATCAAAGTGAGAATGGAAAAGGTTATTACGGTGAAATAAAAAATTTTGTTTGCTTACACATTTACAATGTAATGATTCATTGCAAGGAATGACTCATTACACCAAAAACTATTATTTTCATTCCTTAGGGGTCCCCTCGTTTTTTTTTCATTACATCTTGTAATAGAATGAAAATTACATAAAAGTCCATCATTAACTAACCACATTAAATAAACTTCCTATCATCAATTGTCATTTTAGTCTTTTTCTTATCGATTCCATTACGTCATATCTTACTGATGAGTGTGTAAATACTCATCATTTTTACCTAATCTGAACTGCCAAAACATCCAAAAACACCCAATAATGCATCAAAATAGTGAAAATATCCCAGGGTTGTGTTTTATATGTTTTAGATGCAAAATGTTTGAAAACAAATGAAAAACGAACAAAGTTTGCACAATTGGCAGTTTCAGTCCCTCAACTTTCAAAACTTGTCAAATCTAGTCCCTAAGCATTAATTTTGAAAGAAAAGTCAACCAAAGTCCTTAGAAAATCACAAGTTGTCATAATTAGTCCTTTGATGAAAAGTTTCAAAAGTCTACAAGTTTAGTCCCTGAACTTTGCAAAAGTGTCAAAAATAGCCCCTGGGATTAAAATCTTTTGGAAAATAACAATTATGGTCCTTGTATTATGAAACTTTGGCAAAAATGATCCCTTGGTGAAAAGATTGGAGAAATTACAAGTTTGGTCCCTGAAGTTTGAAGATTTGGCAGAAATAGTCCCTGGGGATGTAAAAAGTGAAAAGTCAACCATGGACCTTGTACTATTCTTACTTGGCAAGTTTAACCCTTTGGATAACTTTGGAAAGTGGCCAAATTCAGTCCCTTGAATTTCAGCAATTTACATAAATGGTCCTTGTTAATTTATAAACCAAACCGGATCCTCATTTACTTCATAAACCCAAATCTAGTCCAAGCCCTACACAAACCATTAACCCAACCTTATAACCCCTTGGCCCAAACCTTTTGCCTGGACCAACACCACAAGCCCAAACCCCCAACAGTTATAATTCAAACACCCCCTTCCCCGTTCCCACCTCTCCCCCTCCACTTGTGCGTGCAACTCCATCACCTCAACCCACCATCTCCACCGCCCACTCCACTCAACCTACCACCATCACCTCGCATTAAATGCCACCACCCCTTGCTATATAATAAGAGCAAATTGCAGTTTCCTTTTTTGGCGCCAAAATCCACCAACGGCTCAGATTGAGTATAAGAGATCCAAGGGTCAAGAATTGAAGTGGGATATGTGCAGAAGACTCCAAAGAACCTTAATTTGCATTATAAAAGAAGAAGAGATGGAGCAATGAAGACTGTGTAGTCATTTAGCAATAGTTTAGTGTCGAATTTATGTAAACTCAATCATTAGTTGTTAAAATCACTTCAAATAGTTTGTAATCTTTGTTTTCAATGTAATTTGATCTTTCCTTAATCAAAAATTCCAAGTTTTCAGTTTCAATTCAGTGTTTGCATTTTCAATTGAGTTTTCTCTTTTAGCTTCAATAATGTTCTAAAGCTATTGTCACTGTTCCATAAGCTCACTTAGGTCACTTAGATTGACAAGAAAACATAAAAAGTAAAAATATCAGTTACAAACAATCACAGGGTACCTATGCATTTGACTGTGGAAAGCTTTGGAAGTTGCCTACAATGGAGGGGCAAGATGGACTTTTACCTAGCTTATCTCTGATAAGCTAGGAGCTTGTTGAGCATAAAGAAACTCTAGTAAAAGCTAGAGCTAAGGTTCTCTACTTTCAAGTTTAAGAAATTTCAAGTTTTAGTGTAATTTTCATTTTACTGTACTAGTGCTTATCTCTGCTTAATCTCTGTGCTTTTGTGCTTATTAGGTGTTAGTTAGTGATATTATTGCTTAAAATCTCAGTGTTGTTCATTGGTTTTCTTTGTTTCTTAAAATTCCATTTTCACTGCCAAAATAGCATTAGTGATAATCTTGTGTAATTGTGATTCAAACCTGTGTTTCTATGCTTGTTTTAGCTCATTACACCTTCATAAGTTGTTGGAAATCAGTTGCATAGCCTAAATCAATCAATTGTTTTGAAACTCAAAACTTAGTGCAGTTAGAGGATTGTTTGGATTTGCTGTCATAACTGTGTTCTAGTGTGTTATTTTTGTGGCTCTGTGTTGTTTCATGTTTCTTAGGTGTCACTTAGAACATTTGAACCATAAAAACCTGTGCATGTTTTGTTAAAAGTCAAAATAGCTGTTAATCTCATTTATTAAGTAATCTGTCAAAGTTTTTGAGTCCAAATCTCATTAAATCTGTTCACAAGTGTTTGTTTTAGCTTAATTTAGTCTTAATAGAGTCTAATATAACATAATTAGTAAGAAAATCCAAAGTTTTTGTGGATTTGTGTTATTTTGTTGCTTGTTTAAACATTTCAAAAAGAAATTTCCATTTTGGAATCCATTTGCTTATAAATAAGCAGTGTTAAAGTACCCCCTTTGGTCTGTAACCTCCCCTGTGTCACAGCTTTTTACCCATATTCATAAGCTTCCATAGAGCTTATTAGTGGGCCCCAGTGCATGATTCTTGGCTTTTTAGAAAGCCAAGCAACCATTCTAGATAATCCAGTGCTTATTTTCTATTTCCAAGCTTATTTACTAGGTCTGCTACTTGTCTTTAGTTTGCACCATTTTTCTGTCTATACTGAGTAGGTAGTATACACAGGCCTTTTCATAAGCTTGCCACAAGCTCACCTGTGGACCCCACAGTGTGAGCTTTAGCTTTTTGAAAAGCCAATAAGCTCAGCTTATTGGACCAGCTTTTACTTTGGGCTTCCAATCACCCTTGTGGGCCCCATACTGTCTTACATTCTGTCCCATTTGGCCTTGGTCTGTTTGATCTGTGAGCATTTGGATTGCTTATTTTTCATTTAGAGCTTATTCTGTGTGCTTATTCAGTTTCATTAGTGATATTTGTGTGCATTTAGATCATTTCTATCTTATTTAGCTTCTGTAATCATGTATGTAGCTTGTTCTTAGCTTTTGCATTTCCAAAAATCCAAAATAAGATCTGTTAAGCTTTTTAGTGTCCAAATTGCTTATTTTTAAGTTCTGTAAAAAGTGTTTTCACAAAAGTTGGTTATTTTTATCATATAATCATCTGTCAAAAAGAAACATCCAAAAATAATCACTTTTAATAAAGTGATAGCTTCTATTTAAGCCATTTGGCTTATTGTTCAGCTTTTTCAAAAAGCAATTTTCATTTTTATAATTTTCATAAGTTCCCTGTCACTTGTAGTATTTATAATAATTTTCTTAGATTTTTATCTTATCATTTAGTATTTATAATAATTAATAATAGTTAAAATAGTTTTAATTAAAAAACCAAAAAGAAATTAGTTTAAGTATTTAAATTTAATCTCAGATCCATTTTTATAATTTCCTAGCTTTTAGACATTATTTAGATTCTGTAAAAATTGGATTTGTAATTTTCTCTGTTCATTTACTGTTATTCTCATTTAAATTAGTTAAAATAGTTTTTAATTAATAATTAAGTAAATAATTAATAAAATAGTGTAATAATAGTTTTTATAAACTTTTTATAATTGTTTAGAGTTCCTGTAGTAGTTAATTAGTTTTATAAAATATTTCACAATTTTCTAAGTCATTTTTAGTATTATTAGTAATTTAAATTAGTTAAATTAGTTTAATTAATATAATTAGTAATTAATTAATATTTAATTCAGAAAAAGACAAAAATATTTATTTTTAATTTTTACATTTCTTTTAAGTTATTTTAAGGGTTTAGAAATTAATTTTGCAAATTTTTAGTGTAATTTTGTAATCTTAATCCTTTTTAGATTTGTTATAAATTAGTTTTAATTAACTTTTTAAAT
>LBNU01026267.1:61836-75601 GCA_014162995.1 Artemisia annua | reverse complement strand
GATGCAAAGCCGAGATTACTCCGATGGGTTCTCCTCCTACAAGAATTTGATATCATTATCCGTGATAAAAAAGGAGCTGAGAACCTAGCAGCTGATCATCTATCCCGATTAGAAAACCCTCACCAGGATGTGTTCGAGAAAAAGGAAATTAATGAAACGTTTCCTCTCGAGACACTCAATGCGGTTTCTTTTCGGGGTGACTCTTCTACCCCATGGTTTGCCGACTTTGCAAACTACAATGCGGGTAACTTTGTTGTGAAGGGGATGACGTCCCAACAGAAAAACAAATTCTTTAAAGACGTCAAACATTACTTCTGGGACGACCCCTTCTTGTTCAAAATCTGTGCCGATCAAGTCATCAGGCGGTGTGTCCATGGCCAAGAAGCTATGGATATTCTCAAAGCTTGTCATGATGGACCCACGGGGGGACATCATAATCCAAACTACACCGCCAAGAAGGTGTTTGATTCTGGTTTCTACTGGCCCACGATCTATAAAGATGCCCAGGATTTTGTCAAAACTTGTGACGCATGCCAGCGTCACGGGAATATTTCAAAGACTAACGAGATGCCTCAAAACGCCATCCAAGTCTGTGAAATCTTTGACGTATGGGGCATTGACTTTATGGGGCCATTTCCATCTTCTCGAGGAAACAAATACATACTCGTGGCTGTTGACTACTTATCCAAATGGGTTGAGGCGAAAGCCTTACCCACCAACGATGCCCGAGTTGTTGTGAAATTTTTAAAATCTCTTTTTGCTAGGTTCGGTACTCCACGTGCCATCATTAGTGATCGTGGTACACACTTCTGCAATGACAAATTTGATAAAGTCATGCAAAAGTACGGTGTAACTCACCGTCTTTCCACTGCGTATCACCCCCAAACAAGTGGGCAGGTGGAGGTAACGAACCGTGGTATTAAAAGGATTCTGGAGAGGACAGTAGGAGAAAATCGTGCCTCTTGGTCGGATAAACTAGATGATGCACTCTGGGCCTTCCGTACAGCTTACAAAACACCCATCGGGTGTACTCCTTACAAGCTTGTATACGGGAAGGCGTGTCATCTGCCGATTGAGCTTGAGCATAAAGCCTACTGGGCCTTGAAACATGCAAACTTCGATCTCCAGACAGCGGGTGATCACCGTAAAGTTCAGCTGAATGAATTAAATGAACTTCGGGATCAGGCATACGAGAACTCTTTGATCTATAAAGAAAAGACAAAGAAGATTCATGACTCAAAGATAAAAAACCGCGTTTTCAACGTTGGTGATCGAGTCCTTCTTTTTAATTCACGATTAAAGATCTTCTCTAAACTCAAAACCCGTTGGTCTGGCCCTTTCACTGTGACTAAAGTTTATCCATATGGTACCGTCGAATTGTGTCAAACGGACGGACCAAATTTCTAAGTGAACGGTCACAGGTTGAAGCACTACTTTGGAGAGGACATACCACCCATGGTTGTCCCGGATCTCCAAACTTTCCCCATGAACCAATGAATGCGGGGATCGAGTCAAGCTAGTGACTCGGTGATCAAAAATTAGCATGCCACGGGTTTTCACCCGTGTTTCTGACTTCTTTCTACTTTCTACCATCCTAGTGTGGGGGAGATGGCCCCTGCATGTACATATCTTTCAAAAAAAAATCATCATCATCATCATCATTTTAAAAGAAATGATAGCTTCTATTTAAGAAGCTTATTTTTTTGGTTCCCACACTTGCCTCGATCTAATCGTTTTAAATCTCAAAGTATCGGCATAACGGCCGGGACTTTGAATATTGAGGACAATATTCAATTCTAGTGTGGGGGGGAAATTCTAGCGAATTTGATTACGTTTTTCCATCTAAAAAAGCTTGAATTCCCCCATTTTGGCCAAAAATTTTTTCTTTTTGGTGTGAGTGCTTTGCACTAACACGACAAATGGTTATCAGTCCACCATGTCTCATCCACAAAAGGTCTGGCTAATCCGGAAGCAAACGGCTCCCGGTAAAGATATCTCAAATCCGTTGATGGCTTGCAATTTGCCAAAAATTGCACGGTAATCAGCTCACCATATCCTAATCAGTAAAGAGTTGGCTAGTCCAGAAGCAAACGGTTTCTGGTAAAGACAAATCAAACCCGTTTACAGCTGGTGGTTTGCTAAAAATCACTTGGTTATCAGTGTACCTTGGTTCTTACTTGAACTGAAACATCTGGCTACTCCAGAAGTGATGGCTTTTGGTAAAGAGACATCAAATCCATTAAGTTTTCCAAAAGATTGCTAGGGACTAGCAATATCTTAGTGTGGGGGATTGATGAGTGTGTAAATACTCATCATTTTTCTATCATCTGAACTGCCAAAACATCCAAAAACACCAAATAATGCATCAAAATAGTGAAAATATTCCAAAAGTGTGTTTTATGTGTTCTAGATGCAAAATGTTTGAAAACAAATGAAAAACAAACAAAGTTTGCACAATTGGCAGTTTCAGTCCCTCAACTTTCACAAATTGTCAAAACTAGTCCCTGAATATTTCAAAATATGCAAAATATCATAAAAGGTCCTTGGGGATTCATAAGTTGTCAAAACAAACCCTTTGAATATCAAAAATCACAAATTTACAACTTTGGTCCCCCAAGTTTGAAAAATGTCAAAAATAGTCCTTGGTGAATTTAAAAAGTGAAAATAATCAAAAATAAACCTTGTTCTATTCATAAATGACAAAATTGGTCCTTGTGGTAAAAATTTGGAAAATTACAGGTTTGGTCCCTGAAGTTTCACAAATTGGCAGAAATGGTCCCTGGACTTTCAAATATGGAAAAGTCAACAAAAGTCCTTGTACTATTCATCATATGGCAAGAATAACCCTTGTGAGTACTTGGGAAAAATCACAAAACCAACCCCTCAACTTTCAGAAAATTACACAAAAGGTCCTTGTGATTTATTATAAACCAAACCGGATCCTTAAACCCAAAAATCCAAATCCCTTAACCCATTAACACCCCTAGCCCACTAACCCTTTTCTTTTTCTTTTCTTTTCTCTGGCCCAACCCCATAAGCCCAAACCAAACCCCCCCGTTTAAATATTATAACCTCCCACCCCTTCCCCCTCTCCTTCCCCCGTTCACACCATCACTACCACCCCTGCAACTTGCACTGCAAACCATCACCTCACACCCACCACCTCCATCACATCCCACCGCCCAAACCCACTACAATAAATGCCACCACCCCCTCTTGCAATAAAAAACAGAAAATGGTTATAAAACCATTTTGGCGCCAAAATCTCAATCAAGGGCTAGGATCAATCTCAGAGCATCCAATGGTCATGAATTCACTCAGAGACATCCAAGGAACCCTAATCTCATGCTATAAATAGAAGAGGAGCAAGAAGGAAGGAGCATAGTCATAATTAGCTTAAGTTAGTGTCGAATTTATGTAATTTCAGTTTTTAGTTGTTTAAATTGCTTTCAAAAGCTTGTACTCTGTTTCTATAGTGTAATTTGATCTTTTAGTAATCAAAAATCTCAAGGTTTCAGTTTCAATTCAGTGTTTGCAATTTCAATTTCAAATTCTGTTTTAGCTCTAATAATGCTTTAAGCTTAATGTTACTGTTTCATAAGCTCACTTAGGTTAATAGTAATCATAAGAAAACATAAAAAGATAAAAAAATTCAGAAAACAAACAATCACAGGGTACCTTTGCATTAGACTGTGGAAGCTTTGGAAGTTGCCTACAATGGAGGGGCAAGATGGACTTTTACCTAGCTTATCTCTGATAAGCTAGGAGCTTGTTGAGCATAAAGAAACTCTAGTAAAAGCTAGAGCTAAGGTTCTCTACTTTCAAGTTTAAGAAATTTCAAGTTTTAGTGTAATTTTCATTTTACTATACTAGTGCTTATCTCTGCTTAATCTCTGTGCTTTTGTGCTTATTAGGTGTTAGTTAGTGATATTATTGCTTAAAATCTCAATGTTGTTCATTGGTTTTCTTTGTTTCTTAAAATTCCATTTTCACTGCCAAAATAGCATTAGTGATAATCTTGTGTAATTGTGATTCAAACCTGTGTTTCTATGCTTGCTTTAGCTCATTACACCTTCATAAGTTGTTGGAAATCAGTTGCATAGCCTAAATCAATCAATTGTTTTGAAACTCAAAAATTAGTGCAGTTAGATGATTGTTTGGATTTGCTGTTATAACTGTGTTCTAGTGTGTTATTGTTGTGGCTCTGTGTTGTTTCATGTTTCTTAGGTGTCACTTAGAACATTTGAACCATAAAAACCAGTGCATGTTTTGTTAAAAGTCAAAATAGCTGTTAATCTCATTTATTAAGTAATCTGTCAAAGTTTTTGAATCCAAATCTCATTAAATCTGTTCACAAGTGTTTGTTTTAGCTTAATTTAGTCTTAATAGAGTCTAATATAACATAATCAGTAAGAAAATCAAGATCAAATCTCACAAAAGTCAACTTTGTTCATAAATCAAAAAGTCAAAAGTTTTCATGTTCAGTGAAATGGCAAGTTTTTCTTTGTGATCCATATGGTTTAAAACATCTTTGAAATCCAAAGTTTTTGTGGATTTGTGTTATTTTGTTGCTTGTTTAAACATTTCAAAAAGAAAATTCTATTTTGGAATCCATTTGCTTATAAATAAGCAGTGTTAAAGTACCCCCTTTGGTCTGTAACCTCCCCTGTGTCACAGCTTTTTACCCATATTCATAAGCTTCCATAGAGCTTATTAGTAGGCCCCAGTGCATGATTCTTGGCTTTTTGGAAAGCCAGGCAACCATTCTAGATAATCCAGTGCTTATTTTCTATTTCCAAGCTTATTTACTAGGTCTGCTACTTGTCTTTACTTTGCACCATTTTTCTGTCTATACTGAGTAGGCAGTATACACAGGCCTTTTCATAAGCTTGCCACAAGCTCACCCGTGGACCCCATAGTGTGAGCTTTAGCTTTTTGAAAAGCCAATAAGCTCAGCTTATTGGATCAGCTTTTACTTTGGGCTTCCAATCACCCCTGTGGGCCCCACACAGTCTTACATTCTGTTCCATTTAGCCTTGGTCTGTTTGATCTGTGAGCATTTGGATTTTTCATTTAGAGCTTATTCTGTGTGCTTATTCAGTTTCATTAGTGAGATTTGTGTGCATTTAGATCATTTCTATCTTATTTAGCTTCTGTAATCATGTATGTAGCTTGTTCTTAGCTTTTGCATTTCCAAAAATCCAAAATAAGATCTGTTAAGCTTTTTAGTGTCCAAATTGCTTATTTTTAAGTTCTGTAAAAAGTGTTTTCACAAAAGTTGGTTATTTTTATCATATAATCATCTGTCAAAAAGAAAAATCCAAAAATAATCACTTTTAATAAAGTGATAGCTTCTATTTAAGCCATTTGGCTTATTGTTCAGCTTTTTCAAAAAGCAATTTTCATTTTTATAATTTTCATAAGTTCCCTGTCACTTGTAGTATTTATAATAATTTTCTTAGATTTTTATCTTTTCATTTAGTATTTATAATAATTAATATTAGTTAAATTAGTTTTAATTAAAAAACCAAAAAGAAAATCACTTACTGTTTATTTTTAATCACTAGTATCTTTTTATAATTTTTCTAGTTCTTATTAATTATAAAGTATTTTTAGAAATTAGTTTCAGAGTTTTTACTGTTCATTTACTATTATTCTCATTTAAATTAGTTTAAATAGTTTTTAATTAGTAATTAAGTAAATAATTAATAAAATAGTGTAATAATAGTTTTTATAAATTTTTTATAATTTTTTAGGATTCCTGTAATGGTTAATTAGTTTTATAAAATATTTCATAATTTTCTAAGTCATTTTTAGTATTATTAGTAATTTAAATTAGTTAAATTAGTTTAATTAGTATAATTAGTAATTAATTAATATTTAATTCAGAAAAAGACAAAAATATTTATTTTTAATTTTTACATTTCTTTTAAGTTATTTTAAGGGTTTAGAAATTAATTTTGCAAATTTTTAGTGTAATTTTGTAATCTTAATCCTTTTTAGATTTGTTATAAATTAGTTTTAATTAACTTTTTAAATAGTTTTAGTAATTAATTAATATTTAAATATTAAAATAATCAAAAAAATAATTTTCTTTTTAATTTAATTTTCTTTCCATTTTAAGTTTGTAAAAGTTGCATTTTCACCCCCTGTAGTTTGTAATTGTTCATATTTAACCTTTTTCCATTTACGTGATTAGTCTGTCTGTATTAGGTTTTCCCCAAGCCTAATTCTGTTTCCCTGTAGTGTAGAATTTTGTTAATTATCATTTTCTTAGCATAGACAACACCAAATAATCATTCTTAATCTGGTACCTATTCCCAATCACTCATTCCCAAAACGTTCTCCAAACACAATTTCAATCTCGCTGGGACTTAACGACCCGTGAGAACATTGTGCTTTCAACGGATCATAAATTGATCACTCTCTCCCTCATTTGACTTGGTTGACCACACCTGGTTGACTGGTTAGTTTGGGAGGAGTCACTTACCAACCAAACATGATTAATAACGGTAATGAATCATTATATTGTGTCATTCATTCCGTTACATTTTTTGTTTCATTCATTTGATATTTCATTACGTCCTACCAAACGAACCCTTAACAGAAAAATACAAGACAAATAATTACACAAAATTTTGATACTCATAAAATACAAATATAAGGTCCAAAATAGCTCCGTTGCAACGCGCGGGAACCCAACCACTCGTTTATTGAACATTTACGTGGATATAGCCACTATTTTATAAACCCTTTTTTTAATCGATCTATTCAATCTCACAGTTCCTTTGACCAGATTTTTGCTTAAAACCGCATGATGACTAAAACAGTTATAATTCAACCGGCCTGGCTAACCCATATTTTAAAACCTTGTCTCTTAAACATTTATTTATTTTTTATTTATTTATTTATTTTTTTATTATTATTTTTTTAACAAATTGTTCAAGACTTCAAGCTCTCTGTTCATGGGTTGACCAGATTTTTGCATAAAACCAGCATTCGTTGATTTAGACGGTTTCAGTTCAACCGGTCGGGTTTACCGAAATTTTAAAACATTGAGAGTACATTTGATATATGGAACAGCTCTACAGCTAATACTTTATTATAGAATCTTACTACGTGATTAATGTATTGAGTTCAGAGAATATATTTCATATCTTCACTGAAATAAAATGTTGGTAGGAAATTAATAAGAAAGTAAAGGACTGAAACAAGATCAGAAATGGATTTAAATACAAACACAAACAGAATTTTATAATAAATATGTCGGGTGACATTCAAATTAAACAACAATAATAATAATAACTTATCTAACGAAAGACACATATAACAACTGTAATAATTATCAATGTCTCTACTGCCCCTACTACTACTTGTACTCTTTGCATTGTTGTTGATACATTGATGATCATCATGAAAAAAATTCCCATTTGAATCACCATATTCACTTTCGTTTATTGTTGATTCTTCATCATTATTATCCTTCCAATCATGAAATTCAAGCCATGGTTCCGTTAATTTGTACACCATCAAATTTACTATAAACGTCACTATTGTTTCACGCATGATCATTTGACTTGTGTGAATTTGTGACGTGGAAAGTAAACCTGGCGGTGTACAAATCATCTCTCTTTCTGTAACCGTCAAATCATTTACTGATGATGACGGTTGAGAAGTGGTGACTGTTTCTGTTCTCACCACCTCCCAACCGTCTGATTCCCAATTGGGAGCCACATTGGAACATAATTTACCAATCCTCTGTTTCGCATTTGCTGAGGTCGAGCTAGTATCTGAATTCTCAATTTGCGACTCTTCTTCTGAGAAATTTAAATCGGACCAATCGAATACTGATTTAGGGGACCATTTTTTATCCCCGAATTTCGGCGAAAAAGAAGTACACGATAACAAATATGGGTGTTGTAGCAATTCCTCACAGCTCCATCGTTCCGAACGGTCTCTTCTAAGACACTTGTCTAAAAAATCCCGTAACTCATCCGAAATACAAGCTGGCAAATTTGGTAAGTCGTTAGAGTAACCAATTTGACACAATGTGTCAACTCCCCTGTCTAGCCAGGCTGGTTGTCCGGTGATCATTTCGATCACCGTACAACCCAAGGACCAGACATCAGATTCTGGTCCTTGATACTCGCCCCTGACAACCTCAGGGGCCATCCATAAAGGACTCCCACGAATCCCTTTATTCTCGCAACTTAAATCTATAGCTGACCCAAAATCGGCCAGCTTGGCGGACCCGGGAATTTCCCCAACCAACACATTTCTCCCTTTGACATCACAATGAACAATGTTTCTAGCATGAATGTAGCTCAATGCTGATACAATACTCTTTGTATAACTCCGAATAGTGACGTCATCGTAACCATGCTTGCCCACGTCAGCAACGGTGCCACCCGGCATATACTCCATGTGTAAATTTTTATAGACTATGGAATTACTCTCAACCGTGACATCGTCCCCGCGGTAGGCGACGATGTATGGTGAAGACAATGACTTTAGTATCTGAATCTCGTTCTCTAAAGCTGAGAACGAGATATCAGCAGTTGTGTTCGCTGACTTAACAGCGAACACCTCGCCGTTGAATTTATCAACGGCGAGATTTACGGTTCCAAATGAGCCTTTGCCTATGCAAGACCCACGAGTCCAGTTGGGTGTGTTTTTCATTTTGAGTGAAGATATGTTTTAAATGAGAGAGGTTTTTTGTTGGTTAATGGAGGGTGTAAAATGGGTATATATAGAGAGGGAGAAAGTTGGCGTGATAAGAGAAGAAATGATACGGTGCTTTATCCTTATCTCTCTCATGGTTTATGGTTAAGGGTAATAAAGATGTTGTTGATATGTAACTCACATGAAAAGAATTTAATTATTCATATGCAATAAAAGATGTCACTTGACTTTCTTTTCTAATTATGATGATGATAAATAAACAATGATTTACGGAGTATAATTTTACCTTTTACTGATTTTTAAAAGTCAACTAAATATTCAAAATATATACTCCCTCCGTCCCAAAATTATTGTTCACTTTAAATTTTCAAAGTCAAAGTGGTTCAACTTTGACCATAAATATATTTTTTTATTACATAACACCTGATGAAAAATTATATTATTGAAAATTACACTTAAAACACAATCCATTTATATATTTTGCATCAAATATTATATAACACCCATAAAAATATTTAAGGTCAAAGTTAAAAAGAAAGACTAAAAAATTCAACACTGGACAATAAATTTGAGACGGAGGGAGTACATAATAATCAATCTCATATTTTTAAGTAGAAGTTGAATACGCAACTATTTGATTTAAGAGTAATCTCATACATAAAGTATCATTAGGAAACAATTGATTTGCTTGCTTTTTGGTGATTAACTTTTGTTGCTTTATGTTGTATGTTTAACTACAACATGTTTTATATAAATGTAATTTTGTATTTCTTACGGTGTCTTGTACATGCCAAGTCATTACTCATTAGTTTCAAAGTGTATATTATATTTAAGGTTAGAAATTTCAATGTGTTTTTCTACAATGACAAAATATGTTATTTAAAGATGTTTAATTTGTCTTCTGACTTTGTGCTAAGTAGATATTTGCTCACTTAGAGATGGATTTGAAGGTATTTTGAAAGAGTGAAAGTTTGTATTATGACCGGTGCCTAGAAAACAAACTCATGGATATAGAGATAAGTGGATAAGAGCTAAACACCTCCACTCTTTATTACTTGAGCATAAGAATTTAATATACGGGTAAACACATACTATTATTGTTGAATATCTTCCAAGTGTTTAACATGAGTTTCGATTCAGTTTTGGATAAATATGAGGTTCCAAATTATCTAGCAAGATCATAAGACTATCTAGTATTTTTAGTATTCTTTCCGCACTAATATCAATTTTCATCTTATAATAATAAAAGGTTAAAAAATAATTGTTCACTACAAAAAGTACTAGTAATATTTTAAAGGGTTTGTCTAATGGCTATAATGTATTAATTAAACACATACTTTCGTTTTTTAATTAAAAATGCATCTAATGCACCTTAATTAAATGCTATTTTTAATTTAATGAGTATCAAGTTTCTTATTTACACGTATAAAACAATGTCTCGAGGACATTTATTAAACAATACTTATTTTAAATTATTTAAATTTATCATATTAACGATTATCAAAGTTATTTTTATCAAATGAAGTCAATCATTAGCTAACACATGGTAAAATTATCTTCATTTTTTTTTTCTTTTGCAAAAGAAAAAATATAAACAAATAGTTGTAAGAAATGTAGTTTTTTTCTTCATAAACTACGTCTTTTCGTCTAGCAGTCAATAATTTTAAAACATAAAAAGTATTCACAAGATTTTTGTAACAACTCATCCCATATTAGTAGGCACGAAGATATTGAGCGCTTTATAAGCTTGAGGTTGTGGTATGCTAGTATCCTTCCACTTTTTACGTGAAACCTGAAAAGATACCCAATAGTACATTGCTTTAAGCTTTGTTTGACATTACACATGATATCAGAGCCATAGCCTATCGGGGTGTGATAGGCCTGATAACTCATGCATGCCACAACCTCACGGTTATAAGGGGTTCGAATGTCTTTTTTCCTGCCATTGTAGGGCTAGCTGTTACACTTTATGCGGTTGTAGGGCTAGTTGTTACACTTTATGCGGTTGTTAGCAAGTACGAAGTACTTTAGTTTGAAAACGTTTCCTTTGATCTTTTAAAGCATATCTAATACTTGACTCGTCTTCAACTTCAATCTACCTTCTGTATTTAGATATTACTGATGCACCATTAACCTATCATCTCAACTGCTTAACACGTGTTTTCGACTCATTAACATATAATAAATTTCCAACGCTCAAGCAATATCGACCTTTTCATTTATTGATTGATTTCCAATCAAGCGCAATAGTAATGAAGTTTTCAAGTACCCTTTAATGTATATCATTAGACATGCTTTTAACATTGCCTCTAACTTATAATTATGACTCTTCTCCAACTTCAATCTACCTCATGTATTTAGATATCATTATGCACCATTAACCTATCATCTCAACTGCTTCAACACGTGTTTTTGACTCATTAACATATAATAAATTTTCAACACTCAAGCAATATCGACCTTTTCATTTATTGATTGATTTACGATCAATCGCTATAGTAATGAAGTTTTCAAGTACCCTTTAACGTATAACAGTAGACATGCTGTTAACATTGCCTCTAACTTATAAATGTGACTCCTCTTCAACTTCAATCTACCTCCTGTATTTAGATATCATCATGCACCGTTAACTTATCATCTCAACTGCTTCAACACGTGTTTTCGGCTCATTAACATATAATAAATTTTCAACGCTCAAGCAATATCGATCTTTACATTTATTGATTGATTTCCACTAGGGATGAGCATTTGGACCCGAATCCCGATAACGAACCGGAACTGTACCGGTATCGTTCCGAAACGGTACCAAATTCGGATACACGGTACGGGACCGGTACCATGAATCGAGCCGAAAAAAATTCGGGACCACTAATACGGTACCGGTACTAAAACGGGATAGTACCGAAAAATTCCCAAAATTTAAGTAGTCATGTTTTTAAAGTAAACAACTAAACCAATCGGAAACCAAAGACTACTGAAGATCAAAATGAAAAGATTGATGTCAATGGTACATCATAAGGAGGTTTTACGCATTTCAATATATGCAATATCACACAAATGGATTCCTGGCTAAACATAAATAGCCAATTCTGGCTCTAAATCTTCTGATATACAGCTCGACAACCAAAAAGAGAAAAAATTAACCTGCCCAAAATGCTCTTCCTGATTACCTAGCCTTAAAAATTCACTCGAAAATGCACGTTTTGTCTTTTTTTTTTCACAGAGAATTACGAGCATGAAATATGAAATTTAATTTTGGTTTTACAAAAAACGGGAAGAACCGGATTGATACCGATTTCCCGGTACCGAGTACCGGTGCCAGTTCCAGTACCGGAATCCCGTTTGGTACAGTACTGGTACCCCATTTCATGCTCGGGAAAAATACGGTACCACCAATTCGGTACGGGTTCGGTACCAATATGGTACCGTGCTCATCCCTAATTTCCACTCAATCGTTATACTAATGAAGTTTTCAAGTATCATTTAACCTATCATTAGACATCATGTTAAAATTGCCTCTTAACTGATAATTGTGACTTCCCTTCAACTTCAATCTACTTCCTGCATTTAGATATCATTATGCGCCATTAACCTGTCATCTCAACTGCTTCAACACGTGTTTTCGACTCATTAACATATTTTCAACGCTCAAGCAATATCGGCCTTTTCATTTATTGAATGATTTCCAATCAGCCGCTCTAGTAATGAAGTTTTTAAGTATCCTTTAACCTATCATTAGACATGCTGTTAAAATTGCCTCAACTCATAATTGAGTCAACCAATAAATAGTTGTTTTGAACCACTGATTTTAAAGAAGACAGTTAACATAAAAGTTATAGTCCACGAGAATAAAAAACATGTTCGGATAAAATTTATGGTTTCGTTATCCACAACCCTTGGGTTGTGTTTAAACATTTCTTAATTAAAACCTTAGCATTAAATAAACTAGTATATTCTATACTTATACACAGAAATGCGATGTTAAACATGAAATGCGATGTTAAACATGAAATATTTGATGTTCATTGATTGTTAATTTTATAATTATGAAATGTTTAAACACGACCACAAAGATGGTTGTTAGCAAAAAAATCCTAAAATTTATATGCTTTATGCCTTTATTATTCCACTCATACAAAATCTTAAGATTTAACATAAGTATATTATCTATCATTATTAGCATATAACCTCCTTTTTGAGTTATCATGGTTATGTGAAAATAGTTGACTTTGATCTATCTTATTGTATTTTATTCTTTTCCCTTTTGTATCAAAATTTATATATTGAAATATCAAGACTCTAGTATTATGTGGTCAAGTAAATTCGAGAACAAAAGAAGGTACGTAGTGGTCCTAGCGTAGACGCCAGAACACATGTAGAAGGCAACAGCAATGGGATAAAGCAAAAAGCAATCTGGATGTGGGTCCCACATTGCTGACATGGCTATCATCTACACCTCCACATCATTCGACAGATTTATCAAAGGTGGGTAAATAGATATGCCAATAGGCACCTCTACATTGAAAGCACTGTAGACGTGTATAATCATCCTCCATAGTTTTTTTTTTTGGTGTTTGTAGTTTTAAAGTTTTAATTTTTCTTGTTGTTGCTATTAAATTGTTACCAAACCAAAATTGCATTTTTAGCTACCAAACCAAGTTTTTAATACGTACATTTAAAGTAAGAGAAATTAATATATACTCAACATTGTCAGTATTAAATTTTGTGATACCTAAATATTTGATGAGTGTTGTAGTTAGTAATTGACTACGTCTCTAGCTAAAAAAAATCGACTAGGTCTCTCAACGCACACTTTGGAGCAAAATGGCCTTTATACTTCTTTGGCACACTTTTATTTTATTTATTTTATTTTATTTTATTTTTTTTTTATTATTTTTTTTTTATTATTTTTTTTTGTGATTAACCATGGTTTTTAACTATTCTACGAGATTTAAGGTTTACCGTCACATATGCGCGGACCAAAGAGGTTACGGTTCACTAAATTTTGTCGCCTTTTAAAATTTTGTCAAATATCTTGAGATTGAGTTGAGATCCCCTTGTTCAAGAAACCTACTACATGGCA
>LBNU01026267.1:37158-61607 GCA_014162995.1 Artemisia annua | reverse complement strand
CATCGCGACGAGAATTAAATGATCTTTCTATAGATATGCATTGTTATATACTTTCGACGAATTTTTTTTCGGCGAACTTTTGTTTTTTTTTTTTTAATTTCCGCCCAGAAAGAATCATATATGATTCGTAAAAATCATATATGATTCGTAAAAAATCATATATGATTCGATTCTTACGAATCATATATGATTCGATTCTTACGAATTATATATGATTCTTACGAATCATATAATCATATATGATTCGTAAGAATCATATATGATTTGTTAAAATCGAATCATATATGATTTTTCTGGGCGAAAAAAATAAAGTTCATCGAAAAAAGAGTTCGTCGAAAGTATATAACAATGCATGTCTATAGAAAGATAATTTAATTTTCGTCGCGATGGTATTTTTTTGGTAGCTTGACGATTTACGGTTTGCGAACTATTTAAGTTTTAAAAAAAGGGTGAAAGTTTATTTTTTTATTTTGATAAAAAAAAATGAGTGGCTAAGATTGCTTGATGGGTTCTATGGTAAAAGTTGGATCTATAAAGAACTTTTGGCTATCTTGATTTATCTTAAATGAAAATTGCATCAACATTTTGTGTTAAACATGTCTTGCTCCATTATATTTTCATAAAAATAAATTGTGAAGCTTGTCGCTTATCTCCTGGTTTCGCTACCGGCATCACAAAAAACTAAGGGTGCGTTTGGTATGTTGCCATAAATCACAATTGGTATCGATTTTGATATAAGATGGATCCTTCACCTATGATAGATTAATACCTCCCCTCTTGAACTCCTATGGAGTATTGACAATATCCATATTTCATTCCCATATAATGTGAGCCCCTCATATTAACCAAACACTTAAAATCATTACCACTAGGGATGAGCAAAAGAACCAAAGAACCGGAACCGGACTGAGAACCGGACCGAAACCATGAAGAACCGAACCGGAACCAGAACCAATGGTTCCAGTTTCGGTTCTTGATTTTGAGATTTTTCGGTTCTTGGGTCGGTTCGGTTCGGTTCCACCGGTTTTCGTTTCCGGAACCAAATATCCAATAATTATAAAAATAAGTAATTTTTTTTACTTCTAATCAAAATATTAATCAAATCCTACGTATCATAAAAAAAACCCTAGTAGCAATCAAGCCAAACACTCTAAACCCTAATCTTTAATTTACTGAAACATCCACAAATCAATAATTAATCTGAACCTAATAACATTCCAAGATCATTTATCATTATCAAAACAATGGAAGTAAGTTTATATTTTATTTTTATTTGCATTCGATTAGCTTTTACATGTTCATCATGCTAAAAGTTGCTAGAACTTTTATTAATACATTGTTTATTATCTAACATCATCACGTAGCCACTTTTATCGATACATTGTTTATTATCTATCATCATCCGTAGCCACATTGTTTATTATCTATCATCATCATATAGCCACATTGCTTATTTGAGTTTATGGTTTAGTTGTTAATTGTTATTTGCTTAAATATAAATGGTTGCAAGTTCTTAAAAAGTTTAATTTTTTTGTGTTTTTTTATTAGCTTAATAGAAAAGCGGTTCATATACGGATAGATCCAAAAGAACCGGAACTGGAACCGGAACCAAAAACTATATTCGGTTCGGTTCTCGGTTCCCACTTTTCAGAAAAATCGGTTCTCGGATCCATCGGTTCCGGTTCCAGTTCCAGAACCATGCTCATCCCTAATTACCACTATGATTACCTCATTCACATAAGGGATACCAAACGCACCCTAAACATCACTTTCACACAATTTTACATCCTAATTTCGATGTTAACAACTAAAATTTTGAATTAACACCAAATTATGCAACTTTATGATATTTGTAAATTCATTCATAGTTTAGTACAACAAAAGTAGTTGAATACCTAGAAGTAAACTTTTGTAATCTAAAAATTAAGAGCTAGCTAGAAGAATGTAACTATGTATAATAGGTTGTGTTTGAGAGAGGCTTCTAGGAGGCTTATGGGCTTAAACTTTTATTTTAAAATAAGTCTTGTTTGTCATGCGGGCTTATAAAGGCTTATATAAGCCATAAGTCTTAATAAGCCCAAGCCCATCGAAAGAGGCTTATGAGGGCTTATAACTAGTTAAATTACTTGAATACCTTTCAAATATAATAGATTATCACGCAAAAGCCAAAAATATATCTAAATTTATTTGATGTATGTTTATGTAATTTTACATTCAACTAATTCGCCAAACATATTTATAAAAATATAAACTCCAGCTTTCGACTTATAATATAAGTCCCATATTTAGCCCCAGCCCTAGCTTCAGCTCCTGTCTCAACTCGTTGCGCCAAACATACCCGCAGTTTTATTATCAAAATTGTCCTAAAAGCAAAACATCCTAAACTTTCCTAAAGCTTTATTGTAAGCTTTTGTGATTTTCATAGAATAAAACAGTGTTTCATATGAAATGGATAAAAAAGAACAAGAGTGGATCGAGTGTCATATGTCCACACGAAAATGTTTGGCTAGGGATGGCTGAGGTAGGCTAAAATCCAAATCTAACATGATCTAGGTGAAAGCACCCTTTAGTTTATGTGAATACTCGAATCGCGCATAAACTTTATTAAGGATTATTCAAAATAGTATTTTCAAACATCTTGATCGTGTAACAAACTTTTGTCGTATACAAAACTAGAGTAAACCGATATTTATATTTTAGATGAGAAGACCATAAAAATCTAAATCATTTTATGCAAACAATTTTCATTTTAATACTCCGTTATTACGACACTTTTCTATTTATTCCACTATAAAACTAAAGATATTCACTGAAATACTGGACATATCTAAATAGCATACATAATTCCGCTATTAATTGAGTTGAGATCCATCAAGAACCTATACATGCCATAGAACCTATCAACCAATCATAGCAACTCATTTATATTTTTCACCTTTTTTTTTTCAAAACAACATATCTTGCAAACGGTAAATCTTCAAGCTACAAAAAAAAATACCATCGCGACGAGAATTAAATGATCTTTCTATAGATATGCATTGTTATATACTTTCGACGAATTTTTTTTTCGGCGAACTTTTGTTTTTTTTTTAATTTCCGCCCAGAAAGAATCATATATGATTCGTAAAAATCATATATGATTCGATTCTTACGAATCATATATGATTCGATTCTTACGAATTATATATGATTCTTACGAATCATATAATCATATATGATTCGTAAGAATCATATATGATTTGTTAAAATCGAATCATATATGATTTTTCTGGGTGAAAAAAATAAAGTTTATCGAAAAAAAAGTTCGTCGAAAGTATATAACAATGCATGTCTATAGAAAGATAATTTAATTCTCGTCGCGATGGTATTTTTTTGGTAGCTTGATGATTTACGGTTTGCGAACTATTTAAGTTTTAAAAAAAGGGTGGAAGTTTATTTTTTTATTTTGATAAAAAAAAAATGAGTGGCTAAGATTGCTTAATTGGTTCTATGGTAAAAGTTGGATTTATAAACAACTTTTGGCTATCTTGATTTATCTTAAATGAAAATTGCATCAACATTTTGTGTTAAACATGTCTTGCTCCATTATATTTTCATAAAAATAAATTGTGAAGCTTGTCGCTTATCTCCTGGTTTCGCTACCGGCATCACAAAAAATTAAGGGTGCGTTTGGTATGCTGCCATAAATCACAATTGGTATCGATTTTGATATAAGATGGATCCTTCACCTATGATAGATTAATACCTCCCCTCTTGAACTCCTATGGAGTATTGACAATATCCATATTTCATTCCCATATAATGTGAGCCCCTCATATTAACCAAACACTTAAAATCATTACCACTAGGGATGAGCAAAAGAACCAAAGAACCGGAACCGGACTGAGAACCGGACCGAAACCATGAAGAACCGAACCGGAACCAGAACCAATGGTTCCAGTTTCGGTTCTTGATTTTGAGATTTTTCGGTTCTTGGGTCGGTTCGGTTCGGTTCCACCGGTTTTCGTTTCCGGAACCAAATATCCAATAATTATAAAAATAAGTAATTTTTTTTTACTTCTAATCAAAATATTAATCAAATCCTACGTATCATAAAAAAAAACCCTAGTAGCAATCAAGCCAAACACTCTAAACCCTAATCTTTAATTTACCAAAACATCCACAAATCAATAATTAATCTGAACCTAATAACATTCCAAGATCATTTATCATTATCAAAACAATGGAAGTAAGTTTATATTTTATTTTTATTTGCATTCGATTAGCTTTTACATGTTCATCATGCTAAAAGTTGCTAGAACTTTTATTAATACATTGTTTATTATCTAACATCATCACGTAGCCACTTTTATCGATACATTGTTTATTATCTATCATCATCCGTAGCCACATTGTTTATTATCTATCATCATCATATAGCCACATTGCTTATTTGAGTTTATGGTTTAGTTGTTAATTGTTATTTGCTTAAATATAAATGGTTGCAAGTTCTTAAAAAGTTTAATTTTTTTGTGTTTTTTTATTAGCTTAATAGAAAAGCGGTTCATATACGGATAGATCCAAAAGAACCAGAACTGGAACCGGAACCAAAAACTATATTCGGTTCGGTTCTCGGTTCCCACTTTTCAGAAAAATCGGTTCTCGGATCCATCGGTTCCGGTTCCAGTTCCAGAACCATGCTCATCCCTAATTACCACTATGATTACCTCATTCACATAAGGGATACCAAACGCACCCTAAACATCACTTTCACACAATTTTACATCCTAATTTCGATGTTAACAACTAAAATTTTGAATTAACACCAAATTATGCAACTTTATGATATTTGTAAATTCATTCATAGTTTAGTACAACAAAAGTAGTTGAATACCTAGAAGTAAACTTTTGTAATCTAAAAATTAAGAGCTAGCTAGAAGAATCTAACTATGTATAATAGGTTGTGTTTGAGAGAGGCTTCTAGGAGGCTTATGGGCTTAAACTTTTATTTTAAAATAAGTCTTGTTTGTCATGCGGGCTTATAAAGGCTTATATAAGCCATAAGTCTTAATAAGCCCAAGCCCATCGAAAGAGGCTTATGAGGGCTTATAACTAGTTAAATTACTTGAATACCTTTCAAATATAATAGATTATCACGCAAAAGCCGAAAATATATCTAAATTTATTTGATGTATGTTTATGTAATTTTACATTCAACTAATTCGCCAAACATATTTATAAAAATATAAACTCCAGCTTTCGACTTATAATATAAGTCCCATATTTAGCCCCAGCCCTAGCTTCAGCTCCTGTCTCAACTCGTTGCGCCAAACATACCCGCAGTTTTATTATCAAAATTGTCCTAAAAGCAAAACATCCTAAACTTTCCTAAAGCTTTATTGTAAGCTTTTGTGATTTTCATAGAATAAAACAGTGTTTCATATGAAATGGATAAAAAAGAACAAGAGTGGATCGAGTGTCATATGTCCACACGAAAATGTTTGGCTAGGGATGGCTGAGGTAGGCTAAAATCCAAATCTAACATGATCTAGGTGAAAGCACCCTTTAGTTTATGTGAATACTCGAATCGCGCATAAACTTTATTAAGGATTATTCAAAATAGTATTTTCAAACATCTTGATCGTGTAACAAACTTTTGTCGTATACAAAACTAGAGTAAACCGATATTTATATTTTAGATGAGAAGACCATAAAAATCTAAATCATTTTATGCAAACAATTTTCATTTTAATACTCCGTTATTACGACACTTTTCTATTTATTCCACTATAAAACTAAAGATATTCACTGAAATACTGGACATATCTAAATAGCATACATAATTCCGCTATTAGGGCATCCACTATGGTAAACCTTTGTAAAGGTTTATAATTGTGTTATGACATTAATTTATAGACATTTTTGTTTTATAAACCTATTCCCACTATGTATNCTTCTTGTTGTGTGAAAATTGATATGCGATTAAATCTTGAGTCCGAACAACTTGTGAACCATCACCCATATCGCAACTCCTTAGAGGTTCCACCTCAAATACAGTAAAACCTCTATAAATTAATACTCGATAAATTAATAACCTCTATAAAATTAATAATTTATCCAGTCCCGACTTGGGACCAGTACAAATTTGGACCCTAATCGATAAAATAATTAGATAATAATTTTTTTAAACCCCAGTGTATATATATTAGTCCCAACGAAACTATAAATTAATAATTACCAAAAATTTCATATCTATGGCTATGTTTGGTACACAAGATTGTTAAGAGATTGTGCTTATTTTTTCAGAAAATAAGCTACTTAAAAAATAATCCTTGTTTGGCAGACATAACTTATAAGAGATTCTAAAAAAAATAATCTTCCGTAATCTCTTAAAACCAAAGGTTACTTCATGTAGCTTATAAAAATAATCTCTTTTTATAATCTCCAGCACCAGCACCAGCACCATCTCCAGCACCAGCACCAGTTCTAGCAACAGTTACTTTCGCCAAACATACCCTATGTATATATACGTGTGTGTGAGAGATACACTTCAAAATCCTAAGGTTGTTTAGTAAAAAATAAACTCATTGTCACTTGTTATTTTTTGTTGAACTTCAAATTTATATTGAGTTTATCTCAAAATATCCTTATTGCACTAAAGTGTTAGTGTGTTGTCTTCTCGTATTACAACAAAAAGTGTTAATTTTATTTTCATAAAGTGTGAATATGAATTCATAAAATTTTAATTGAAACTTATTTTTCAAATTTATTTATTTTTTTTTCATAAAGGTAATATGTAAAACCTCTTTAAATTAATAAATTATTAATTTATCGATATAATAATATCTCGCTAAATTAATAAAATATCTCGGTCCCAACACTATTAATTTATAGAGGTTTTACTGTACACGATCTTCCTGTGGTTCCACCTCAAACTCAACTTCATGCAATGTTTGTGTTGAACCCGTACCTGTACTAGACCCTTTGAGAGTATCCGTATACCAACCATTCACCATGTCCCCAAACATGAATATGTCAAGCTTAATCATTTACATCCCGTAAACCCTGATAATATCGATTGAACCTAGTGAAAAACCTCACCTGAAATCAACAAACAAGTACAATGTGTGCAACCCGGTCTTGATCTTTCTTCACTCTTTAATTGACTCAACCCATGTATAAAACCCTAACAAGAAATCGACTAACCCGAGAGCAAAACCAAAAAACCCTTGAAGTAAATCCATTGTCAAATAAATCTTAGCAATCCCGAAACTTGAAACCTAAGTAACTAGATAGGTTCGACAAATCCTTGATGATTGAAGATCTCTTTGTCGATAACCCTTAAACAAATCGACTAGAAGAACCCTAAGTCGAAACCCTTGCTCAAAACAAATTCTTCCGTCAACACCAAGTAACCTTCTTTAAACTATACCTTAAAGTCGATACCCTTGCAAAACCTTGTCACATTTGAAGCTCAAAACTAAAACTCCAAGAACCTTGTGACAAAAGAAAATGATTTTCTATAACGATAGGAGAATTGATCTGCCTCCTTGCAAACCAACTTTAAGAACCTTGTTGTCGAAGTAATCTTGACTCATAAATCTAGAAACCCTAAACCTTGTGATCTACATAACGATAGCCAAATAATAACCGAAAATGATAACGACCACAACAACCAGATCGAAAACTTCGACCAACTATATCTTCTTTTTCAAACCTCTTATGCAAGATTCCTCCGGAGAGATTCTAGATAATGTGTCTTCAACCTATGATTCAAATTTTGTAGAAATCCGACAGTTAACGAACCTACGTCATCAATTCTCCCACGACTGCGTAGTAACCGACGAACCTGACCCGGTTTAGGCGTTTCTCTTGTTTCGGCTCCCTCTATGATGTGTGATTCGTTCTTATTGAACAAGGCTCTATTACCAATTTTTGGAATAAATCCAACAAACTGGTTTTTAGAGAGGAATCATAAATCAAGAACTACTCTATCAAGAACTCGACAAAGGGTTATGATCTTAATGCCGAGTGGCACCACCACACACATAAGATATTTACACACAAACATTTATTGAACGACAGAAAGAAAAGAATGTTCAAACAAATGCGCCGGGGGGGGGGGGTAATCTTTGGTAAACAAAGAATCTACTATTGAGGAGGCTAGGAGATTTCCTAAGAGAGCCTGATGTAGTGCACACATAGCATATTATAGGGTAATTTTTGCACCTATGGCGCCATTAAGACATGCCAAATTGTACCGGCACTTGGTGTTATAGGTGCAAATGCCATCCGGTTACCATGCGTTATGTGTATGTATTTTTGTTTTGTGAGTGAGTGGTGTATTTTTTATGGTGTGTTATAGAAATTTTATTAAGGATGGTGTTTATGTTATAATGGTGTTATATGATGTGTGCTAGAGTAGCGGTGGATAATATGTTTATCAAGTGCACCCACCTCTCTAATACATTATTAACCTTTTTAAGTTAGAGCTAAACTACAACCGGCCCTAAACTTATATCTAACAAATACAACTAAGATTCTAACATATTTGTTGTCACGAACAAGAAGTTTTTTAACCCATCCTACGTCCTAACCAACCAAAATATATGAGCATAAATACAATACGTTTATACGGGTATAATTTACTTTGGGTGTTGTGTTGAAATTTAATGTGGTAACCGAAAGTGAAGTTGTCATAAGAGAATTAATGGAGGAATGGCTCATTCTCAAGTCGACATCAACACCAACAAGCCAAACAGTGTCAGCTGCAAATTGAAGTATCTAATTCAAGATCTTGCTTCATACCTTCTTTGGTTGTTTGCACAATACCATCAATATATCATATATTCATATGATAGTTGATAAGTGCCATTTTGTCATTTTTATATAAGAACCTAGAGTGCTTACTAGCATATGAGTTTATGCGCTCAATAAACGCTTTTAGAGAAGCTTTTTCACATTGACTTCTCAAAACAACTTATTTGATACAAATAAGTTATCAAGACACAACCTATGGTATTTTTTGAACACAATAAGTCATAAGCTCTTAAAACAAGTGTACCCAGACACCCCCAAGGTAGTGTTTTATCATGTTGTTGGAAAATACCTCGACAACAATCCCGAAGTTCGATCGCGGAACGCTAGATCGCGAGCTGTATCGAGCACAAGTAGCAAACACGAGAGACTACAAAGGACCGACTAGAATATGCACACGATATACCCTCAATGGACCCTTTATTAAAACCAATAAAGCTTTTACAATTGAGGAAGAAGAATGAATAACTAGCATCCCCTCATCTCTATTTATATAGAGATGAGGAGGTGGAAACCTAAGCTTGCCTTGCACTCCAAGCTACCTAATCCTAGTTTAAGTCTAACACCTAATCTAATTACAAAAGTACATTTAAGTCCCTAATCTATATTTAAGTTTACTACTAAATATATAACAATTTCCACCTTAGGAGTAACACTTAAACATAACCGATACTCAGCACCTTTTCCTCGTGCTGGAACCTCGGACCGGGAACCACCTTGTCGACCAGGCATTGTACTTTAGTAATTTTCCAAGATTAGCTTCCGTAGACTCCTTCACTTTCTTCTTTTTAGCAGCATTACCCTCTGCACCCTCTTGACTAGGTACTCCAGTTACCGTAATGTCCGCCCCCACCTTTATACCAAGGTGTACCTTTTCCTGCTCCTTTATCAAGCAGTCCGTGTTTGTCTTTTCTTCAAGTTGTTTAACCTTCAACTTTCTTTGAGCCACTGCAGTATCATCGTTACTAACCTGAACAACCTCAGCTTCACGATTCCCTTGAGCTCCCTGCAGTTCCACCTCAAACCAAACACGTTCATCAACCTGTACTCCATGGACTCCTGTTCTAACACCAGGACCAAGTTGTTTGAACCCAACTTGTTTATCACCAAGTTGTTTGAACCCAACTTGCTTATGACCAAGTTGCTTAAATCCAACTTGTTTTGAACCTCCATGCTTTTGTACACCAAAAGTCGTCACTTTTGCTTCAAGAGTATACACACAGTTCTCTTTCCTGATCCCAGTCATCATAACCCGACAACCTTTGATCACCTTGATTCTACCCATCTGAATCTTCACAGTATAACCCTCTTTTTCAAGAGTACCTAATGAAATCAAGCTTCTTCTTAACCCTGGAACATATCTGACATCTTCCAGTATAAAGCTTGAACCATCATGCAACTGTATATTCACTTTTCCTGTCCCTTTGATAGTGCATGTCCTGTTATCACCTAACTGAATCGAACCACCATCAACATCCTTGAAGTCATACAAGAAATCCCTCCTAGGTGTCATATGATAAGACCCACCTGAATCCATTACCAATTCAGTCATCTCATCATTCCCGACTACCACCAAGGCTTCTCCAAAGTAGGCGTTACCCTCGTCATCAGAAGAATCAGAATACTGATCATGCTTACCCTTCTTGACGAACCCACTTGACTTCTTCTTTGGACAGTCTCTCTTCAGATGATCCTGTGAATGACATATGAAGCACTTGAGTTTACCAGTTCCACCCCTTGACTTAAACCGTGAACTTCCACTAGAATGAGCTTTCCTTGAATGATCTGACCCTCCCCTTACGTATAACCCGTCACCAGTTTCTTCCTTTGTGCCTTCAGTTCTTTTCTTCAACTCTCTTGAATTTAGAGTCGCCAGAACATCCTCCATTGTCAAGGATTCCCTCCCATACAACAATGTTTCCACAAAGTTTTCGTAAGACGATGGCAACGACGTAAGTAACATAAGTGCCTGATCTTCATCCTCAATCTCGATATCAATATTCGCCAAATCAAGTATCAACTTATTAAACTCATCTATATGATCACCCAGTTTCGTACCTGGACTCATATAGTACGTGTACAGCTTCTTCTTTAGATACAGTCTGTTTGCCAAGGACTTAGTCATATACAGACTAGTCAACTTCGCCCAAATTCCTGCAGCAGATGTTTCCTTGGTAACTTCCCGTAAAACACGGTCTCCCAAGCATAGAATCAAGGTACTGTATGCCTTCTTAATCAAAGCAGCCTTTTCACCTGCTTCCATGTCCGCGGGTAATGTCTCTAATGCAGCATCACATCCCAGCTGTACCATTAAAGCACGCATCTTTATTTTCCATAACCCGAAGTCATTCTTCCCATCGAATTTCTCGATGTCAAACCTAGTTAAAGAACTAGCCATTCTTCTTATACCTTGCTAAAAATCTTGTCAAGTTGTTTATTAACCAACTTACCGACAAGCCTCACAAGCCGTGTGCAATATTCCCCTTGTTGCTATAAACCCTTCTTGCAAATCGAATTAATCAGAATAACCCTAATTAAACTCTCGATTTTGAACAAGCAAACCCGATCGTAAACTTGAGACCCAAGCTAACCACGACCGAAACTTGATCCACAAGAAACCCGCAACAAAAACCTTCGCTTTAATATAAACGAAGTCGAGTTTTAATTATAAAACTCAAAACCCTTTGACAAAGAAAAACCTTTACTTTAATTCGTTAATAAAAGCGAATAAAGAAAATCGATCTTGAGTAGTTTTAGTATAAAACTAGTCAACCCTTTAATTTGTCAACTTATATGTATTCTTCACGTGAATAGTTTGAAAACCAAAAACTAATACGTCTTTGTCTTCACGTGGGTTTAATATTAAACCTCCAAAATACAATCGTCTTTTACTTCTCGTCGCTACTGCTACTTCTACGATCTCAAAACCGAAAACCGAACCTCGAAACCAACTCGGCACCTCGATCTAATACTCGAACTTCGATGACCACAATAACCGTGGCTCTTGATACCACTTGTTGGAAAATACCTCGACAACAATCCCGAAGTTCGATCGCGGAACGCTAGATCGCGAGCTGTATCGAGCACAAGTAGCAAACACGAGAGACTACAAAGGACCGACTAGAATATGCACACGATATACCCTCAATGGACCCTTTATTAAAACCAATAAAGCTTTTACAATTGAGGAAGAAGAATGAATAACTAGCATCCCCTCATCTCTATTTATATAGAGATGAGGAGGTGGAAACCTAAGCTTGCCTTGCACTCCAAGCTACCTAATCCTAGTTTAAGTCTAACACCTAATCTAATTACAAAAGTACATTTAAGTCCCTAATCTATATTTAAGTTTACTACTAAATATATAACATTTCATGTATTTAAGAAGATCATGTTACTGCAAGTAAATCGGAATTTGAAAATCTTGGACGCTTGTTTATTAACACACTTCATGATTTGAAATATCGATGCAAACAACACGCATGGTGACACGTTCTTTAAGGACCAAAGTTAAACGTTTAAGTACCTAGGGTACTTTTTTTTCTTCATTAAATAGGTTTTAGCATCGATCTTTTATTTCTATTTTTATTTTTTATTATGTTTTTTGAAAGACAACTAACTATTTCACTATAAATCAATCTCATATGCTTTAAACATAACTTGAACACTCAACCATTTGATTATTGAGCATTCTCACATATGGGATACTATTTACACACAAGTCTTATAGTAAACATCGATGGGTTAACATCATGGCATGACTAGAGAAATGTGAGGAAGTAACAACGAGAATACCGGTTACGTCACGTACATTAGAAAAAAAGTTCAACTTTCTCGATTAACCTAAATATGATTCTTCTCTAGTTATCCGTTTATTTTATAGATTATATATAGCAACAAAAAACGGTTCATATATTTTGTCCTCTTTATGTGATGTGAGTTAAAATGTTCAAGATATGGTTTGGAAGAAATTGTTGTTTTATGATGTCTAGTGATAAAATGGCTAAAAGGGTCCATACATAACCAACCTTATGGACGGTCGACAATGCAACGTGCATAACTAACTCCAAATACCAGCACACATGTTTAACCTCAGACTCCACCTGTTTGGTCCCACATTTTTAACTAATCTTTTATCTTCATTTAAATACTATTACTAGTAAAATTGGAGGTAAATATTTTCAAACTCACGTTAATTTGCCACATAAATAAACAGTTTTTATATTACTTAATAAATTCAGTTTTTTTAATATTAAGTCAATTAAGTCGAATTCAAATATCACCTAAGTGAGAATATGCAGCATAAGGAGGTCATTGGATCAAAATATGTTATTTTGTCTATTTAGTTATGGTGTTACGTGATTCATCTTATTTATTTCGAACGTGAAAACTGTTGGTTGAGGCTGCCAAAAATTCAATTACCTTTTTATTCATGTTAAGCAAAATATGAAAAAAGTTTAACATGAATGGATGCAAATTGGTCCTTTAGATTATCTAAGAGTTAAATTCATTAAGTTTAAGTATATATGTATTAAGTTTCATCCCAAGTTGTTCATTTTGTCTTTGGTCACCACAACTTGGCAACAAATTCACATGCAATATTTATTCTTGAATCTTGCTTGTTTTTAAAAGGCTTAAAAAGTTACATGTGAGCATGTTTCCACTTCCAAATTCCAATAGTTGTTTCATGAAGGCTGGATTTTGATGTTGGATGTGAACCCATTTCATATGAATTTTATATACTACTAAAAGATATTTTTTATTGGTCTTATATATTTAAATTAGGTATCCAATATTTGTAGCATGAGAATATGTTCTATAATATTCATGTGAGTATATTATTGGTGCTTATCGTAATTTTGTACTATTTTAATATTTTTATTATTTATAACATCTATTTTTTTTTTATTACTTCGTCGGAGTTATCCGTGTACGTTCAATTCTTCACACGATTATCACTTGTCATATCTACACTTTTTTGCACTTTGGTTCCTTACAATTCTATTTTAAAGTCATATTTTCTTTTCCAATTTTACGAACCAGTGCACTTTTCTTTTACGCGATTTAAAATTTACGTTTTAATGATTTTAACAACGTGAATAAACTAGACTATGAAATTTACATGTTTTTTCATTTTAACCTATTCTCATATTTTACAGCTGAGTTTTATACTTGTCGTTTCTTTTTAAAGTTTTCACATCACTTTTATCAAGAACCGGTGTCATTAAGCGCGTTTACTCAGTTTCTTTTTAACGCCGTTAACACTCCGATAAACCCAAGGCTATCATGAATATTAAATTAGCATTTTAACATTCATAACAACTCATAATATTTTTTATAAACTTTTTCTAAAATTCACGTTTTCACGTCACCGGTTGCGTATTCCGCGTTTTTAAGCCCGTATGGCTTGTTTAACCACACAACACACTAATACACCAAATATTAATCAATACAAATAAATTTCCTTGGAAGCCCAAAACCGGCCTGTATACCACACACTCATTTAATTTTTTATTCATTTTCAATAAATCCCATCATTTCCATTTTACATGCAAATCTCACAACCTTCAGAAATCATCCATCTCCTCTCCTCCTTGGTCCTTGCTGCACGATACCACCATAACACCGCTCATTCTCTGTGATTTTCTCATCAAAATATTCACCACAACATCCTCTTGCAGGTACTCACAAAAGATGGTGATTTAAAATGAAGATTAGGAGGGTTTTATTGAATTTCTTAGTGTTTTTCCTTCAAGATGATTAGGATCTGGTTTTAATCAAGTGGGTAATCAATTTTGAAGGGTTAGAAGTGAAGATTTCTGTTATTTGGGTGTCTCTTGGTCGCATTAATCACGCCTAATTAAGTGGTTTTGATTGTCACTTTCTAGTAAGTATTCCCATCTTTTCTTTTTGATTTCTTGCTCACCAAATGAGTTTTTTGTTATATTTATTTATTTTGTTTTGTTCGTTGGAGTAAAACCCTCATGATGCTAAACATGATATAGCTTGATTCATTAGACATAGTTAAGGGTGTTATGTTTGGGATAAGTTATGTTAGGTTAGATTGGATTTGTGATGCCGAAGATTTTAAGCTGCATTGTTGGAATGAAAAGACATGATTCCATTGGGTTTAAATTTGTAAAAATATACAGACTAGGTATATGTCTCAGGTTCATTTTTCAAAAAGGCTCCCATTAGAAGTGGTTAGGTGTTAACTATGAATTTTTATGGTTAAAAGGGTCGATTCTGTATGCTGTTGGCATTCGGGGGCAAAAATCAAGTTTTTACCTCCATAACTTTTGTGAAGACTAAACATGTAACTCTGTACTCAGACAATAAGATCTAATCCCTCCAATTGGCCTCCACCTTTATTGGACCTGTAGATTTCAAATGACGGCCGATCACGGTAGCGTGTAAATTTCAGTCTCATTTGTTTGGACAGGTCTGTAAGAATTTTAAAGTTTGTTTATCACTCACTGCAATTTTTGAGTTATCAATTATTTTTACGTACTCTAGGGCTTTGGGGAAACTAGGGATATAAAGAACATTAACAGTTGCTTACGGTTTGCAAGTAGTGATTTTTAAAGTCGAGAAAAGTTTCATCAGCCACATAGTAAAATAAGGAAATGTGATGGTAAACCACTCGGAAACTTGCTATTTTTGGGAACCATGACATTATGACTTGTGAACCCTTAGAAATCCCTTGACTGTATGAATCAAGTTAATAATGTGAGTCCATTCTCTTATTCATTTGCATACTCTTAGCACGTTTTTGTTATAGGTCATTTCTATTTCGCTTTGATTTCTTCGATTGCCATTATTCGTGCTCGATCGCTCCACTACTAAGGTGAGTTTATCAGCTCGCTTTTTAAACTTTTTAAATGATGGTATAACTCGCGAGGGGATAAGTGCTCAGTTTGACAAAAGCGATACCAAGTATGCTTTTTGGTATGCGTGACCGAATACATGATTATCACAGAATAATGAGTAATCTTGCATTAAGTCCGCCATCATGAACCAGTTAATTTTGTGTAAACGCTAATATTATAAATATGCTATTGGGCATTGACCAGCCTGAGCCGAATAGTAGCTCTCATCTTTCAACGTCATATAATATTGGGAATATGAGTAAAGGCAAAATATTACCCTACCGGGCCAATGCATAAACTTGGTTAAAGGTTCCGGTTTCATGAGCCTATGTTAATAATCTAGATAAGCCGACAAGTACTGAATCATACTTGTCTACCGATATGAAGATACCTTGTATTCACCTTTAGTTATTACTTAAACTCTATGAATTCACTCAACGTTATTTGTTGACTTTTGCAGATGTTGGTTATCAGTACCGTAAGGGTAGTTGCCTAGGCATTGGTGGGCCGCGGCAAGAAAGATTATCGATCAAAGATGGGCGTCATTATGTTTTAATGTTTTTATGATGTACGTAAAATGTTAAAGAGCTTTTATTATCATATCTGATGTATCTTCTCCAATTGTTGAAGTAAACTTTTGGGACTTCTTGTAAACATAATAACCTTTTAGGTTATGTTATTAAATATGTTCTTGCTCATGAACCTTGGTTATTATGTTTCGTAATATGTGATGTCGGATATATCAAAGCACCATGGTCCCTTCCGCTGCAAGACCTGAAATGGGGGGTGTTATAATTATTATTAGCAAATCTACCGCCTAACAATGATAGGCTCATATTTAATTTGTTAATGTACTCACAAGTGGAGTTATTGTACTAACGTCTTCAATTCTACATTTGTCAACATGTATACATGAGCACAATCTTACAATGCAAATGGTATGGGAATCTTGATCGAGACCGATTTGTGGAAAGAGGTCAAGTTAATTATGATCTAAATACCAAAGGTTTTTTGGTTCAGCGGTATGTGAGTGACTCACCAACCTAAAGGTTGTGAGTTCAAGTCTCGTTGAAGACAAGTGAGATAAATTTTATGAGATATGTGATGTAGGTTGTGAAAAATTACTGTTTTAAATAAAATAATAAAAAAATAAAATAAAATAATGATATAAATACTCAAAAGCGCAACATAATGCTTTAGTAACTAATTTGGAAAGAAAAACATTGTTTGATTCAAACATTCCAATAATTAAAAACTTGGATCAACTAAATCAAACTAGCTTTGAGGATCAAATTCACTAAACAATAAGTCAGATATTGTTCTCGTAAATGAGTGGATTTAAAAAAATCAAGTTTGTCAGTATCCAATAATGAAAACACGCAGTTGACACTATTCGTGAAGTCATGTTTGAGAAAGAACTACGAGTTGATTCTAACTCGCGTCATAATATCATGCAATAACATTGCATGAGGTTGATCTTTAAGTAAGGTCAGTTGGCACTTACATGTACCATATAATCAGAGTTTGTCTTTAAATTTAATTCTTAGAAAAGGATATGCATGTATGTTTTGATTCACGACCTTCAACTTCTATTGTAATGTTTTTAAAAAGTAAAAAAAAATTGCACCTGATTGCGATGAAGTCGATAACCAATAAAATTTAAGAAAAAGATATTGGCATACGCTAATCACTATCGTAATTATTGATATGTTCAAAAGAAGACATGATAAGTGAAGCTGTCTAGCAAATATTTGGAGACGAAATAAAGGAAAAGAAACACAAAACATAAGACGTGGGATGTTTGTTGGCTTGTCGATTCTGGGAGTCTTCATATGCTCCTATACACTATTTATTGGTCCTGTTCTTTTAAGTGATCATTGTCACTTGTCAAAGGTCGTTACAAATAATAAAATACATAAAACACCCCTACACTATCCTAGTCACGGTAAACCCCCTTGCCCACTTTTGACTTTAAATTGTGGTCAAGCTTATAAGCTACTGGTAAACTACCATGATATTCCCCTACAGGCCTACATAATTTGCAAACTCGTTGAGCAAAATTCTTCCAAATGCATATAATATAAGAGCAATCCTTGGATCACACATTATATACAAAAACTTTTTCACAAAATAATGTGGCAATGCTAAATTGGACTCAAATTCATTCTCTCATTTTATTTTAATCGATCAATGATGTACAAGTTAATATGACACCTCATTGTGTGAAAATATTTTTCTAAAAGGTATGTGAGCTTTGCATTCTCTTACGATAAACACCAAAGAGATTTGTCACTGTTGTCATGTATTATAGGATAGATATGGCCAAGCCTGATTGTGAGTTTAGCTCTATTAGGGTTTAATTATGTATTTGCTTTATATATATAATATCAATAAAAACGTATCGCTTACCGGGTTTTCATCATCTAACATGGTATCGGAGCGGGTCTCATCCTCAGACATAGGTGGCTAAGTTAAGCCACCTCTCTATGCTACCCCGTCAAACCCTAGCTGCCACCAGTTGTCCCTTTTTCGAGGGGGGGGGGTGCAATTTCCAGCCAAAACCCTACATCATACTGTTTTGGCCATAACTTTTTAACTTATTGGAGTTAACTAACACGGTCAACTTCATTCTTTTCGTTTTTCAATTCTTCACAAAACAACTTGAATCACCTCCGCCGGCCACGAGACGCCGGAAGTTGACCGCCAAAAAAGTCTAAGCTTTGCTTTTTATTTTGTTTATTTGCTTCTGCTTTTGTTGTTGTTGCTGCTTGAAGAACTGTTTCCGCTTGATGTTGGATTTTTTTCATCAACATATTATGTTTTTTTTGCGTTAATGTTTTCTTTTGTGTTTACTACTCCAGCCGAAGCTTTCGCGATTTCGTCACTCAGACTGCGGGGGGTATTAGAGGATAGATATGGCTCAAACATGATTGTGAGTTTGGCTCGATTATGGTATTATTATGTATTTGCATTTATACATATCATATCAATAAAAATGTATCAACTGCGAGGCTTAAATTATCTAACATCGTAACGGTGTTTATTAAAATGCTAGTATAATATTATACCAACACACGGCCTCTGACCTAGTAGTTTGTGAGTGTATCCATTTATTAAGAAATTGTGAGTTCAAGTTTTATTAGAGACATTTTTGTGATAATATGAGGTATGTGGAATAGTTTTGTTGAAATTGTTATTCCAAAAAAGAAACAGCTATAACACAATAATGTCAAATTTTTACTAGTTAATTCATAGAACTTTGGTAAGAAAGATCATAGCTTTTCAAAACACGAAAACGAATTGACATTGGGTTTATAATATAATATTTGTGGGCTAAGAGGTATTCGGATTTGGCACACTCTTGGGCCCAAATTTCAGCACTCAGGTACCCAGTTTCTAATTAGTCACACATATTTGGATTTGGCAAACTCTTCATCTTCTAGACATGTTTACGAACTTACATTTTTAAACAACTTACTTTNTATCATTTGGTACAACACCATTGTTTTGCTTTCTCACCGCACCAACCTATCAATTGCAAGATTCAAGCTTATGATCCATTTTAACTTTTTTTATGGGACAAACTTGATGTTCGGATATAAACATTTCCTTTCACTTACATCTTTTTCCATATATCTTTCTGTCTTATTTTCGGAAAACAACTATCATTTGTCATCACTTTAATAAGAGCTATCAAACAGTAAAAAAATACTGTTAACGTATGTATTTTTTTATTGAGTATTTGTAGAAAAACTTTCATATCAAATTATTATCTATTCTAAAACCCAAAGCAGCAGTCCGTTCAATGGCTTTGTATTACGGAGTGATTATGAAGCTAATTTGCTTTCTCATTGGATGTTCCAATGTAATTTATTGCTAATGTGCCACTTTTCAACTCATGAATGGTCAGACTCATTAATGACAACGGGGTGCTACAGTGCTTGAGCAACAGTGCACCCCGTTTTCCGTTGAGAATATACACTGTTATGAGTACTATATCCACTGTTTACACCACATTCTCTCTCTCTCCCACATACAATAACCACTCTCCACACACTTCCTGAAGCTTCTATCAAACTCTCCAAACAAAACCAGATCCACAAATCGGATTACAACATTCATCCAACACAAGATTCCGGTACCATTAAAAATTCCCGATGCATTAAAACATCGACACCCGCCGATACATGATGAATCTGAAGAAGCAAAGTATTGGTTTTTCTGTCAAATATTTTTGGTGATCAGTAATTAAAGGTACGTTTCTGGGTTATGTTTATTCATTCAATACTCTCCTCTCTCTCTCAAAAAACACAGACATTGCTTCATCTCACAATTTTCTCTCTCTAGAAATCATATGGATCTTAATGGTAGCTTAAATATTGAGATGAATGAGATTAATATTGCAAAGAGTATCATAAATTACATGTTTCAGGTTGATTGCACGATTTTTTTTTATTTATTAATTATTTTTTTAATTATCAGTTGTAGGTTTTTGATTTTGGTATAGACTTAACTTTTAATTTAGGGTTCTTTGTGAAATAGGGGTTTTGTGCTACACTTTTTTACACATGTTTTTGTTTTCTTTACAGTTGATGATTGGAGAAGTGGTTTGGTGAAGATGGTCCTCATGACAGTTGAGTTTTAAATATTAAGGTCAGTATAATGTTTTGATTATTTATTTTTAGTTCATTTGAATTTAATTTAAGGAATATTTGGGATTGCTTATTTTTTAAAACACGGTTAACTTCATTCTTTTCGTTTTTCAATTCTTCACAAAACAACTTGAATCACCTCCGCCGGCCACGAGACGCCGGAAGTTGACCGCCAAAAAAGTCTAAGCTTTGCTTTTATTTTGTTTATTTGCTTATGCTTGAAGAACTGTTTCTGCTTGATGTTGGATTTTTTTCATCAACATATTATGTTTTTTTTGCGTTAATGTTTTCTTTTGTGTTTACTACTCCAGCAGAAGCTTTCGCGATTTCGTCACTCAGACTGCGGGGTTTATTAGAGGATAGATATGGCTCAAACATAGTTGTGAGTTTGGCTCGATTATGGTATTATTATGTATTTGCATTTATACATATCATATCAATAAAAATGTATCAACTGCGAGGCTTAAATTATCTAACATCGTAACGGTGTTTATTAAAATGCTAGTATAATATTATACCAACACACGGCCTTTGACCTAGTAGTTTGTGAGTGTATCCATTTATTAAGAAATTGTGAGTTCAAGTTTTATTAGAGACATTTTTGTGATAATATGAGGTATGTGGAATAGTTTTGTTGAAATTGTTATTCCAAAAAAGAAAAAGCTATAACACAATAATGTCAAATTTTTAGTAGTTAATTCATAGAACTTTGGTAAGAAAGATCATCATAGCTTTTCAAAACACGAAAACGAATTGACATTGGGTTTATAATATAATATTTGTGGGCTAAGAGGTATTCGGATTTGGCACACTCTTGGGCCCAAATTTCAGCACTCAGGGGTTTCTAATTAGTCACACATATTTGGATTTGGCAAACTTTTCATCTTCTAGACATGTTTACGAACTTACATTTTTAAACTACTTACTTTCTAAAGAACAAAAGGTATTTTTCAAAACATCTATTACAAATATATCATCTAAATACAAAGGACTATTGAACTTTTTTTTTTGTCGTTTGGTACAACACCATTGTTTTGCTTTCTCACCGCACCAATCTATCAATTGCAAGATTCAAGCTTATGATCCATTTTAACTTTTTTTATGGGACAAACTTTATGTTTGGATATAAACATTGATATAAGATCATTTGAGGACCAAACTTTTTTTACATACCAAGGGACTAATCTCCACCATACATCTTCCCTCCATCTTTATTTGATCTAATGGATGAGATTAATCCCAACAATTTAAAAAACCCACTTTCATCCTTTTTTTTCAAATATTAATATCTTTCAAACCGTTAATCGTTAAGCGAAAAAAAATATACCGTTACGACGAGCATTTAATTATCTTTCTATAGATAGGCACTTTGATATATTTTCGACAAAATTTTTTTTTTCGTTTTTTTCACGTTTTTTTTCGTGGCCGAGAAAATCATATATGATATATCATATATGATATTACATATCATATATGATATATCATATATGATATGATATATCATATATGATATGTCATATCATATATGATATATCATATATGATATGTAATATCATATATGATATATCATATATGATATGTAATATCATATATGATACATCATATATGATTTTCTCGGCCCAAAAAAAAAAACGTGAAAAAAACGAAAAAAAAAATTTTGTCGAAAGTATATCAAAGTGCCCGTCTATAGAAAGATAATTAAATGCTCGTCGCGATGGTGTATTTATTTTTGCTTAACGATTAACGGTTTAAGATATATTTAAATTATAAAAAAAGGGTGAAATATTAAATGCTTTTAATCTCAACCATTGATTTCTTTTTAGATGGATGGTGGGGATGAATCCCTTGGTATGTGAGGAATGTTTGGTTTTTTAAATAACTCAACTCATAAACATTTCCTTTCACTTACATCTTTTTCCATATATCTTTCGTCTTATTTTCGGAAATCAACTATCATTTGTCATCACTTTTATAAGAGCTATAAAAAGGTAAAAAACTGTTAGCGTACGTATTTTTTATTGTGTATTTGTACAAAAACTTTCATATCAAATTACCTCCAAAAATGACAACTGAAAAACCTTTAATCAAGTTAAAAGACCAACCCATGACCCAAATAAAACACCTAAAAGTTTGGAATCTTATATAATATACTACAGTACATGTTATGGAACATAAGTAGTAGAGATTGAGTTGCTAAACGCATCCGATGTCAAGATTTTGTACAACTCATGTAGTAGTAGTTGTTGCCTTCAACACTTAGGACTCCTACCCGAACTACAAGTCATATATTCTACATACTATTAAGTCTTTTGGTTTTGGTCCGAATTGGTGCAGATGGATTCAAGGAACTCTAAATTCGGCAAAGGCTTCGATTCTTGTCAACGGAAGCCCTACAGCCGAGTTCTCATTTTACAGAGGCTTGTAACAAGGCGACCCGTTGTCCCCGTTTCTATTTATTTTGATTATGGAGTCATTACATCTATCCATGGTTCGCGCTTCCTCTAATGGTATGTTTAGGGGATTATGTCTTAATGGGTTTCTTTCTGTTTCTCATCTCTTCTATGCAGATGATGCCATGTTTATTGGCGAATGGTCTCAAGATAATCTGGAAAATGTTGTCAAAATTCTTCAATGTTTCCATGTTGCATCTGGTTTGAGTATCAACATCCAGAAAAGTAATCTGCTGGGTGTGGGTGTGGGGCGGTCTGAAGTTGGTCAGGCGGCTGACAAGATAGGGTGTTTGGTTATGGGTAATTGTTTCTGTTACCTAGGGGTTATGGTGGGAGGCTTGATGAATCGAAGGGCGGCTTGGGTTGAGGTTATTAACAAACTTCGATCTAGACTTTCTGATTGGAAGGTAAAGACGTTATCCATTGGTGGTAGGTATACTTTGTTGAAGTCAGTGCTCGGTTCTTCCCCCCTATATCATATGTCAATCATTAAGACTCCTAAAGGTGTGCTGAAAGAAATGGAAGGTATTAGGGGCAAGTTTTTTAACGGTGCAGATCCTAAGGAGAGAAAGATTGTGTGGGTTGCGTGGCAAAAAGTGTTAGCGTCTAAGAGTCACGGCGGTCTTGGAGTGTCGAGTTTTTTTGCCCTTAATCGTGCTCTTTTGCTTAAATGGTACTGGCGATTCCTAACCAAAGACGGGTCCCTTTGGTCTAAGGCTATTCATGCTATTCATGGGGACAATTTGGAATATGCGGGTAATTCTCCTTCTTTATGGTCAACCATTATCCGTGAAATTAATTCCCTTAAGGATATTGGCTTCCATTTCATGTCTCATTGCAAGAAAAGAATTGGTAATGGCTGTGATACTAAATTTTGGCTGGATAAATGGCCGGGGGACATACCTTTTCGCGATAGGTTTCCGCGGGTTTATGCTTTAGATATGGAGAAAGATATTTCGGTTGCTAATAAACTAGATGGTTGCTCGATCAATGAGTCTTTTCGAAGGAATGTGCGAGATGGGGCTGAACGTCAACAATGGGAAGCTCTTCTTGATGTTCTGGCCACTGTCTCTTACACCTAATGCTGACAGATGGGTTTGTGATTTAACTGGTGACGGGAACTTTCGGGTTAAAGAGGTTAGGAACTTCTTAGATGACTTGGTGCTTCCTTCTTATACCGAAAGTACGAGATGGGTGAAATGGGTCCCTATAAAGATTAATATCTTTGTTTGGAGGGCCCATAGAGATTGTCTCCCAACTCGATATAATTTATCTCGTAAAGGAGTGATGATGGATACGCTAGTTTGTCCGCTTTGTGATCATGGGGTGGAAACGACTCATCATGTGTTATTTCAATGTCCTATTGTGCGGAGTGTCTTTTACAGAATTTGTAGCTGGTGGGAGTTAGAAGGGCAGGATCTTGAGTCTTTCTCGGAGTGGCAGAACTGGTTTCTTTCCATTCGAATGCCCGCTGGTACGAAGAATTTGTTGGATGGAGGTGTTGCTACTTTCTGGGTGGTACATGTGGGGTTTTCGCAATAAGTATTTTTGAATCTTCCCCTCCAAGACGTTCGGTGATCTTGATGAGATTGTAACTTTGTCATTTAATTGGGTTTCGAGTAGATGTAAAAAGTCTTTTACGTGGGAGAGTTGGCTTAAAAACACCCCACTTGATTTCCTGT
>LBNU01026267.1:14315-36826 GCA_014162995.1 Artemisia annua | reverse complement strand
GTTCTGCTAGCTTCTTGCTAGTCTTTTTAATAAAGTCGTCGTTCTCAAGAAAAAAAGTCTGTTGATGCCTGACTTATTATTTTTATTCTTTGGGCGATGTCATGTTCAATTCCACTATCCAATACTTGGCCCAATATTTTGTGTCGTATATCGTGTACAAATATATATATATATATATAATATATCATATATATAATATATATATATATATATATATATATATATATCATATATAATATATATATATATATATATATATTGCATGGACGGTGCGGTGCGATGTATCTTACACAGTTATACACACCGCCTGGCTAGACGTTTATCAACATCTTTGATCGGCTTCTGTATTCTCCTTTTTTTTTCTTAAGGTTTGGTGTTTCTTTTTTTCCGACTTTCGTTATCTTATCTTTGTGCCGTGTGTTTTCTTATCCGTCGGTGTCTTTTCTTTCGGTTTGTCCCTGTTATTTTCATGCTTTCTGTGTATGTATATTTTAGTTGGTTGATGTCTGTGGTACATTACCGTTAATTGTCCTGTTAGGTTTTTTTCTTTCCCTTTTAGTCGTCGTAAGTTGTGTAGTATGAAAATTAAGAGAAAAGCTGTCTCTAATGAGGCTGGTGTGGATATACCCCCACAAGTTTCGCAACATTTAGATAGTCAAAGTGTATGTGGCGATGAGGTTTCAACCTCGACACCCGTTCATGGCTTAGGTGTTACGCGTGGTGGTCGTTGCTGTGTTGTTCCTGTTCTTTCCACCTGTATTCAAGATAATCTCTGTAGTTTTTCTACTTTTTGTGCTTCCGCTGCTGGGTCTACATTCACAAATATATCTGCGGTGGAAACTGGTCAGGGAGGGGGGCATTATGCTGTTGGACAAGTTGTTCATAATTCGCATTTACCTGAGCACAATAATGGCCAGGTTTATGTTTCTCTTCCTGTTCGTTCAACTGCTGCTGAAAGTACTATTGCTGGCTTCCCTACCTTTTGTGGTCCCGCTGTGGATTCTTCATCGAGGGGTATATTAACAACGGAAATTGGTGGTGAGTCAGATGACAACAATCGAGTTCGTCCCTTGGTTTCCAGCGTCCAACATCAAGTGGAGGTTCAGCATGGTCAACCTGCACAAGTGCCAATGGTGGATGGTTCAGTTTCAACATTTCAAGTTGCTAATACTATGTGGCCTTTCCAGACTGTTGCTCCGCAACCGGCAATAAGAGAAGGTGTATACACACTTTATATGCTAATAGATTCACATGTTTTCTTTTTATTACGTTTCTACGATAATAGTATCTTTTGTTCATATATGCAGTCGCTGGTCACCGTTCAGGTTACAATCCTGGAATTCACGGTCGTGTTCCTATGGTTTTGGATTTCTCAGCTGGCCATGCCGTTCAGGATCCTAATTTGAATGCATGTAGGTTTGTCAACTTATGTATGCACTGTATGTGTGTCGTATGGTATATCTAATAGGTGTTCTTTTCTGTTTCTTATATATGTTTTTGGGTTGTCGTACAGGCCAGCCAAATAGTCACATGGATGCCCCACAAGTTCGGGTTGCGGCTGCAGTAACAAGGCAGCCAGGTTATATGCATATTCTTTTTGTGCTATCAGTTCAAGAACCGGTTTGTGCAACTAATTTGGGTGTCAATCATTGTATGCCATACCAGTGTGTTGACTTTATAGGTTATATTTTCTGTTGCAGGTGGACGTCGCTCACTAAGAGGCAGGCAACGTGTGTTAAATGGTTTGTTATATAGTATTTTATTAATTCATTTCACCTTCTGTTCATTCTTCTTTTTTCGGCTAACTTAAGTTTCTTTTATCTATATTTATTTATGTGCGCAAATTAATGTGCCCTTCCGTTTATTTTCGTAGGGCAACCAAATGTGAGGGATCCACATGCCCCACCGGTACAGGGGCCCGTTGCCCCTCCACAGCGACAAGGTTCGGTTACCTTAACATGTTTAAAATCTGTTTACTTTCGTTTACATCCATATCGGTTCTGTCTAACTTGCCTATTCCTTATATATTTACAGGCGCACCTTCGGCTTATCGATGTTTCGGGAGATGTGATCAAGTGTGCCAACATTGTGGGGCATTTTTTTGGCTTGAGGAAAAGAGAACGGGCCTGCCGATTTCTGCGCGTCTGCAATATCAGCGGTGCTGCGCTGCTGGTCGTGCAGTTTTGCGTACTCATGAGCAATACCCACCGTATATCACGCAGTTGTTTTCGGACAGACATTTCATGGAGAATATAAGGGCCTATAACCAAATGTTTGCTATAACTTCGTTTGGCGCTACCATCGATAGCTTTATTAACACGGGCAGGGGTCCATATGTTTTTAGAGTCTCGGGTCAGATATATCACTGGATTGGTGCTTTTTCTCCAGTCGGAGATGACATCCCGAGATTCTTGCAGCTTTACATTTATGATACGGATCACGAGGTGCAAAATAGACTGTCACACTTTGAGGCACACGAACGGCAAGCTTTGCGGGAATCTATAATAGATGGTCTCATAGAGTTTTTAGATCAGAATAACGCTTTGGTGAAGCTGTTTAGAACAGCGCGGGATAAATTACGCGAGGCTAACATACCAAATTTTAGCATCAGATTATTTGGTGTCGCGGGGGCCACTCAGTATGAGCCACCTACTGCTGACAGCATTGGTGCAATTGTTTACGAAGGCGGCCCGGAGACTATGACAGATTACGATGTTGTCATACAGCGTCATTCTGGGGAACCAGAGAGCGTCAATAAATTGCATCCTGCGTATATGGCATTACAATTTCCGCTCCTTTTCATATATGGTGAGGAAGGTTATCACTTGAAACTAACAGTTACGAATCCAGATGGTCCTGACCAGGGAGGAGAAAAAAGAATGTCGATGAAGGTTTACTATGCGTATCAGTTGTGTGATAGGGTGCATTCTTATAACCTGATAACTCGGGCTGGACGGCTTTTTCAGCAATATGTGGTTAATGCATACTGTGTCATTGAGCAACACAGGACAGACTACATAAGGCAAAAACAAGATGATATATGAAACGAATATTTATCGGGGATTTACGACGCCATTACAAGAGGTGACCGAGATGGCCGGCAGGTTGGGTCGCGCATTATTTTGCCTGCATCATTCACTGGAGGGCCCCGGTACATGTATAGTCATTACCTGGATGCGCTAGCTATCTGCCGAGTACACGGAAATCCAAGTTTCTTTGTCACGTTTACTTGCAACGTCAAATGGCCCGAAATACAAGAATATATGAATGCTTTCCCGTTGCTCACAACCTCTGACAGACCAGACATTGTGTGCAGGGTGTTCGAACGCAAGATTCATGCACTCATAAAATTTGTTAGAGAAGAGCAGATTTTTGGCCAAATCGTTGCAGGTAATGTGTTTGCGATGGTGCTAAGTGCTTACTTCTTTTACCTGTGTACGAGGACTTGATAATTAGCATATATGCTATTGCCTAACTTTTTTTTTTCAGTGCTCTATACGGTGGAATTCCAGAAACGCGGTCTCCCTCATTGCCATATTTAATTATGGACGCATTCACAGCCAACAAACGTCCCGGAAGTGAACATAGACGCGTATATAAGCGCTGAATTACCAGACCATGTGGGTGATCCAGAAGGATACAGAGTTGTTTCGGAGCTCATGATGCATGGCCCGTGCGGCCGTGCATATCCCAATGCCCCATGTACAATTGGGCGTGACAGTTGCAAGAAACAATTCCCAAAGGAATATTCAGATCGTACCTACACAGATACCAAAGGATATGTGCATTATCGTCGGCGTGACGTAGGGTTCGGAACATACCGGCGGGGAGTCAGGTTAGACAATGCGTACGTCGTGCCGTATAATAGGTTATTGTGTATGGTGTTTTATGCGCACATCAATGTCGAGTACTGTGGTTGGACAATGCTTATAAAGTACCTGTTTAAGTACATATCTAAAGGGACAGACAGGATAGTTGCCCGGGTGGTTAGACCCATAGGTGAGCGGACACAGAATGCAGGTTCGTCTAATGCTAACATGCCTTCGGGCACTAATTCGTTACTGCATATAGATGAAATAAGGAATTTTATGGACGCTAGGTACATAGGTCCGCATGAAGCTTGCTGGAGGATCCTTGGGTTCGACATACACAGCCGAGAGCCTGCGGTACAGATTCTGACTGTGCACGCGGAGAACATGCAACATATAGCCTTCAGGGCTTCACAGCAACTAACGGATATTGCTAATAATTCGCGTGCAAAGAAAACAACCCTAACAGAATGGCTAGAGTTTAACTGGCTACACACAATCGGTAGGCATCTCACATATTTGCAGTTCCCAGCAGAATTCGTTTGGTCTAAAACTACTCGTGAATGGTCACCGAGGCAGAATAGGAATAAACCGTCTATTGGAAGGCTTACATATGTGCATCCAGCAAGTGGTGATCTTTATTTTCAGAGAATGTTACTGTGTCATCAGAAAGGTTGCGCGCTATTCTCAGATATACGCAAAGTTGATGGTTACATCCATCTTACTCATCGAGCCGCCTGTCAGGCTATGGGTCTTTTAGGTGACGATCAAGAATGGGCTCTAGCGTTGGAAGAAGCAGCTATATCAGCATCTGCCTCAGAGCTACGAGCACTATTCGTGCAGATTCTCATATTTTGTGACGTCGCGCACCCGGCTGCTCTTTGGGAGTCATAGTGGGTTCATATGCGTGACGACATCCCAGGCAGGCTATCTGAGTTGCTTAACATTCCTGACCTTCACGTGAACGAGGATACACTAAAAGGCGGAATTCTATATGAATTACATGCGGCACAAGCTTTTTACGGGAAATCCCTGTCAAGCTTTTCTTTGCCTAATCCACCTGAGAATCTGCTGAGGATATTAAGAAATAGGTTGGTCATGGAAGAATTGAACTATAACCGTGTAGCATTAGCTGAAGAAAGAGACCGCTTAATCCCACAGTTAAATCAGGAACAGAGAGCTATATTCGACAGAGTTATTGCGGCCGTCTCAAGTGGCAATCAAGAGCTTCTGTTTGTCTATGGTCATGTTGGGACCGGGAAGACATTCATTTGGAAGGCTATTCTCTGTGCTTTGAGATCAGAGGGCAGAGTGGTGTTAGCTATTGCGTCCTCTGGCATAGCATCTTTGCTTTTGCCATCTGGCCGCACAGCACATTCAAGGTTCAAATTGTCGCTCAACCTAACTGACCATTCGGTGTGCAACGTAAAAAAGAACACCCAGTTAGCTGAGTTACTAAAAAGAACCGACCTGATTATATGGGACGAAGCCCCGATGAATGACCGAAAGTGTTTCGAGGTCCTTGATCGTACACTTAGAGATGTGCTGGTTATGCCGGGCCGGTTATTTGGAAACAAGTCCATTATTCTAGGAGGAGACTTCCGTCAGACACTACCAGTAAAAAAAATGGTTCGAAAAGTGAGATAATAGCGTCGTCGGTTGCGGAATCCTATTTGTGGAGGCATTTTCAGATAGTAGTTCTACATGAGAATATGCGACTGCATAATTATTCGCTGGCAAGTAGCAACTCAGCTGATGTTCATGCTTTTTCCGAATGGTTGCTAGCTGTTGGTAACGGTGCTACAGGCTATGCAGACGACATAGATCCCGAAAACACATCGTGGGTTAAGATACCTGATCAGTATTGTATACAGGATACAGAGAATGGTCTGGCAGAATTGCTTCATTTTATATACGATAGGCAAACACTTGAAGCACCAACTGCGCAAACATTGCAGCAGAAGGCTATAGTTTGCCCGAAAAATGAAACTGTCGACATGATCAATGAAAAAGTTTTGGGCATTGTGCAGAGTGAAGGAAGATCTTACAGGAGTCACGACGAGGCAACTCCTATGTTGAATGATGGTGGTGCTACAGAGTTGTTATACCCGCCGGAATATCTTAATACGTTAGAGTTGCCAAGTATGCCACAACACCTACTGTCACTCAAAATAGTTGTCCCCATAATGTTGCTTAGGAATTTAAATCTAATAGGAGGTCTATGTAATGGGACACGCCTTATTGTCACTCAACTTCTGCAACGAATTATAGAGGCTAAAATAATCACTGGAACTAGAGTGGGCCAAAAAGTTTTCTTGCCGAGGATCTTGCTCATTAGTAATGACGATAGCATTCCGTTCACATTTAAAAGAAAGCAGTTTCCGGTCAAGTTGTGTTATGCTATGACTATCAACAAAAGTCAGGGGCAATCTCTAAATAAAATAGGGGTCTATCTGCCTCACAATATATTCGGCCACGGTCAGCTATATGTCGCGTTATCTAGGGCCACTTCTCCTGACGGATTAAGAGTGCTAATAACCGATACCTCAAACCACGAATGCAATACCACAAAAAACATTGTTTTCAAGGATTTCTTGGCGAAAATTATGGTATCACCATTATTGGCTTCGCCTACAATTGTTCTTTATGCAGAACGTGAAAAATCAGAAACTAACCATAGTGTATATTATACCAGCCTATAGTTTAATGTGTACGCCTACTAGTGGGAAGGATTGTTTCAGGATATTGTTAGCCGACCCGTTTGTTAATTGCCATCTTATAGTGCTTCACTTATACAGTTATGCATGATTAGCCATCACTTCTTATAATTCTTGCTTCGCTTATTGGTATAATGTTTATGTGAGATCTCATGGATATCGGTCTATACCATGTATTCCGCACCAAAGGCCCGACTTTGACATACCTACTGTGTTATTTACAGATATGCATTCGATTACTATCTGCCTAAGTATTACTATATGACTTTATTCTGTTATCTGCGCAATATCCTTATATACGATGCTCATATGCCTATGTATTGTTATGTGTTTTTGTTCTTTTATCTGTCCAATAAATAAAATCTGACACGTATTTCAGGATGTATGTTAGGTCATACAACGTCAGACATATGTATTAAAATATATGTATATACACGCATACATTAAGGATTTTAACATAACTGAGTCATTGTGTACACTAATTTGCTACCACATTGTATATCTTATATCCTACATTATGTTGTCACTATTACTGTATGTAAAACTAGCAGTTAACTAACATATGCAGATTTACATGCCAACCCGCATGCTTTATATCTCGCCCTATGTTGTCACCATCATTATTGCACTATGTTCTAACAACTGCTAAATAAATAAGGTATGTAGATACATAAATATGAGTGCTTTTCTTTGTATTTGCGTGATCGGAAATTTGCACCTAATTTGAAAGCACCAATCTAATTTTTATTTCTGTGGCAGGAAAATGTCACTGACCATTAATGCAGGCGCACCTTCACCAAGTACTGACACTTCCATCCTTCCTTCCCGGCAATTTGCTTACTTCACCGAGTTGAACCCTACAGATAACAGCAAATATATTGAAGCTCGCATTTATCGTAAATGGACAGCAGTAAAAGTGCCAAGCTTCACACCTATAGGTTTCTCATGTATACTACTTGACAAGAAGGTAAGAAATAATTATAAACTTTTTAAAAATTCGCTATATTCTCATAAAAAACAAAACCAGTATCAATAAATGATGCATTATTTGCTTGATGATAGGGTTCTGCACTGCAAGCGAATGCAGATTTAAAAGAAAAAGAACGTTTTGAGCGTGATTTGCAGATCAACAGCGTATACAGAATTCATGGTTTCGGCTTCGAGAAAACAGATGGCTGGGGAAAAACACTAGATAATGACTTTACACTTTGTTTTGGGAAGTATACGCAGACAGATCTGTTACAAGATAATGATTTTCCATATCACTACTTCAATTTTGCCGCATTCAATGAATTAAATGCGAGGCTAGAGAAAAAAATCCGATACTCACAGGTATCATACCTACCTGGACTAGCAATTCTAATTTATTTATAACTAACTAAATATGTGCTAATGCGCCTACCCAGACTACATTGGATACATGCACAACGTGGAAAAAATCAAAGAATATGGAGGCGCAACTGGTAACAGAGTCAAAGTCAGAAATATCGGAATCCGCAACCTAAATTAAGTGCAATGGTCCATACTCTAATTTATAACAATAATATACTTATACTTCTTACGAGTGTTCTGACCTTACAGCAATAATGTTGTCCTTTTCACGCTCTGGAACGAGGACGCCGACCGCTTCGAAGAAGATGAATACGCACAAATGAAGCAGCCTGTCATATTAGCGGTTAGCTCATGTTACCTCAAAAGATATGCAGGTAAACTAAAACCCATCATTCACAGGAAGCTTACTCTCTTTCTTACTCCCAACAGATTTAACTAACGAATTCAAAACATACAGGCCAGATACAACTTTCTGCCACCTCAGCCACGCGCTACTATTTTAATCCGGATGTCCAAGAAACTGGCGAATTGCTAGCTGCGTAAGAACATAACCACTGATTAGATAGATTTTTCCATATTATATCTAAACTAACATTAATAAATATATGTAAACGCAGGTACAATGAGACACAGGCACGCCCCGCACAACTACAAGTTCAAACTAAAAGGCTCACAAATTGGGAAGACGAAAGAAACCGGAACCGTGTTCCACTAGCAACACTACTACAAATCGATCCGAAAACTCAACAGGTGACCACAAACTACACTGAAACTAGATACCATTATCATACTGCCATATTAACTGAATTAAACGATATGCAGCGCGTGTTGTTCACACAAGAAGCTATGATACTTCAAATTGACACCGGCCATGATTGGTATTATCAGAAATGTGACGAATGTGGGGGAAAGCTTAGATACGGTTACCTACATGGCCAGTGCCACCAATATGGAACCAAACCAAACCCCGAAAACAGGTAAATTAATGCACATACAAAAAAGCTAAGAGATGGAACATTCTTATGCACCAAATATTTATGAATACATGACACCTACTAAACCAACATTGTTACTGCAGCTACTGTTTTAGAGTCGTTATAACGGACGGCACAGGGAACGCTACCCTGAGTTGTTTCACACCTCAGACAGATGGGCTGATAAAAGATATCAACACCTTGCTTCAAGAAGTTGAGGACAAAAATCCGGCCACTATCCCAGCGGCTATATTAGCATTGAAGAATACAAGACATACTTTCCAATTCCAATTTGCAACGCCAACAACGAAAGGTCCACCTACGTTTGTTCTGAAAAAAGTTATGGACAACCCACCAAGTGCCTTATTAGAAACCTCAGCCGGTCCATCATCCCCACCAACAGTCACAACGGTGACTCACACAGATGAAGAATCCACACCCCCACCCGCCACCCCTGTACTTACCCAAGATACCCCAATCGACATACCAACCACAACAACCCAACAACTTAGGCCGACTGCAAAAAAAGAACTATTTGGAGACTCCAGCGACAAAGGAGATGACCCAGCCTCAAAGAAGCAAAAGAAGGAATAACAACTTTGTGACATGTTTTGTGTATGACACAATTAGTAGTACGTGTTCGGCTATCATGTATGCTAACTTAGAATTAACGGTTACTACGCGTGCCAGTAACCGAGTTTTGATAATACTCCTTAAATGGAGTTTATGCTATGCGTACACTTCTAGCTGCTTATGTGATTATCCCAGTTAACAACAACACATTAATATGCGTATATCTGACACTCAAGCATACATAACTTAGCAAGAGACGTACCCCTAATAACTATCAAATTTACCATCACTATCGTTGTTTACAAACCACTGCAGTAACAGATGCACAGCTGTATTATAGAATCGTAGGCGACTAATCAAATGATGAATGTTATTTCCTTTTATAGTTTTCAAGCCGAGAATCCCCACTCAACATGAAAAATTCCTTCAACCTCTTGACACTCAAGTCCTCACATTGGAATGGCAGTGCGAAACTTCATCCAATACAACGAACGTAGAGACCCATTGCATGAATTATTACCTTTTCAAACTAACAAAACACCGCCACTTATCTACACTCCATAGGTTTTGACTGTCCGTCTCTAAATACACAACCGACACCTACGGCGGTAAAAGCTTAGAAGAACTGAACCACACTCTTAATATATTTACTTATATGAAAATTTTCGGTCTCCAAGTCTATGGACATTATGCCGAATAAAACCATGTGCAATACTAGAATCTCACGTTTTTTTGTGATAACTTTTCCATAAATTGATACATCAGACAATATTTACATGCTTAGATTGAAGTTTATTATCTTTGATTATTCTAACTGACTGCATTATATATAATACATAATCGCGTGAAAACCTTCATGTACAGTTCCATTTATTACTGTATCATAAGTTTAAGATACTAAAACGACCAACAAATGAAATCATGATTTTGTGAGAACATTACAGTATCACCTTACACAAACGTGTCGAAGAAAAAGACACGAATCATCTACTCACACAGTTTACCAACTAGCATAACACGTACATGCCACACTATACAGCAATCTACGCACTTACAAAATATGTCGGTACATTGGAAAAGAATTCCTACACCATAATGATCGCCAGCTAACCTAACAACTGTAAAAGACCAATGTCATGAAAGACAGGCGAGTACACCAACTGATCAACACTTGAAAATAACAAAATGGCTAGAATATCCTGGTATAATAGACTTACACAAACATTCAAATCAAATTGAAAAAAGAATGCCCTATGACAGATTAGTCAATGGTACAATCTTGAAAGGTAGACCACATCTCAAATAACAAACACCATGTGGTATCACAATGAAATGCCAGACGTGCTAATATGATTACTTGCTCAAAGCTACAGATATATAAAACCATAAATTCGCGTTCGTACGTAATACAAGTTGTAAAATGACCATACTAGGAAAAACAACCACAGAAACATACATAATTAACAAGACACAACTACCATAGTCTAACTGACATTTAATCTCGCACACATTATAAAAAAGACAGCACTAAATATAAACGATATAATCATACATTACGATTCTTTACATGTACACACTCGAAGCCTATCTAGGACGGTAAAACAGACACAGTAAACCGCGACTTCGAAAGACACAACGGACAGGCAGACTATAACTGCCGCCTTCACTTGAAAAACTTGATGAAAAATTATAGCATCTTCCATCACCAATTCTCAGCTTCATAGAACTTGAATTGGCCAAAACATGTGAACAAACACGCGGTAGAAACCAACAGCCACCAACACAACCTATCAACCTAAGCGACACAAGTACGACACATACCTAAATATTATAAAACGAGACACATTACTTATTTACATACCCATTCTACTAGGCTACCACAAGACTGCCTGAAAAGTTATTACATATGAGTGACATCTGCGAGATAATCCATGATAAGAGAAGCCATGCGACTCGTGTCTGCAATATTACGGCTATACGCGCGGATCCGCTGCTCCACGATGGCAATGAGGGCACGGAGGAGCGCTAAACTACGGCTTACTAAGACAGAATCCTGAAAGCCTTCAACCTCTCTAAGGAAAGCTTGTAGTTGCAACAACAATACCCTCTCGCGAGTGACATGACGCCTATCGCAACGTTGCCCGTTCAGAAGAATGAACCTATACCGCTCAAAGAAGAGGTAAAACTGCCTACCCCTATCTTGCGTGTTACCCACGCGAGCAAGTCTATCAGTAATAGGCATACTAACATTTGTAGGACGATTGACATTGCCTACATAACTGACTAGAGCAACAACATTCCCATCACCATGTATAACATGCCTCCCACTACTAACATCATTACTGTTACTAACATCATTCCTATTCCCACTCGCAACACTATTACCATCACTAACATGACCAGTAACACTAGCACTATTTCCATTACTATTGGCAGCATAGCTCAGACTATACGCACGGTTACCATTACTAGCACGATTAGTAATACCACCACCATTCCCGTTACTACCAGTGGAATGGTTTACACTATAGGTACGGGCACCGTTACTAACATGATTACTTATATCGGTGCCATTCTCATTAACATTGGTAGCATGGTTCACATTGTAAGTGTGATTAGCACCCCCAATATGATTATCCATTATGATAAAAGTGCTTACAAGAAATGACATAGACAACCTCTCAAAAGTGTGGCTTTTTATAGCCACAATGCAAAAACAAGAGACAAAAACAGTTAATTAGAAGATAAACTAGTGCTTATCTAAATGAAATCGGTAATACCTGGCAGGTAATCCAATGACACAGAGCCGTCGTTTGGGTACAGTAGCAGACTTATCCACACATCTTAGCCACAAAGCAACCTCGGTATACCAACCTACACACGTCAACAAATCTCATTAGCAGAAAGATAAATCACAGCCGAAAAAGAGCAATTAAAGAAATGACAGTCAAGTGAATTACAGCAATAACCCACCATGTAAAGTAGATTATTACAAACGAATATGAAAGCGCCGAATCATATGCCGACATCTGGTACATACGTTTCTATAAACTGGCTTATTAAAAGGAAAGCAGGAAATGGTTACAATAGATAACCAATAAATCAAGTGTCCAGTTTTCGGGTCGGGCCAAAGAGGAGCACTTGTGAAACATGAGTATCCACTACTGACAATAAAGAAGCACACTTGAAATTAAAAAAAAAAAAAGGTAAATAGTGAGTGTCTTGCTTACAACACATAAAGGTCAAAATTGCCTTTGAAAAAGGCACAACAAATGAATACGAATGCTAAAAAAAAATGAAACAAAAAAGGTGTGTCTATTCTAAAAACAAAAAAACTATAACCACTAATTTAAACAAAAAAATGACCATATTGTTTTTCCCGTTGTTCATACAATTTTATAAAAAATTCGGATGAACATACCGGGAAAGAAAACGAAACCCAAGTGCCGGCACGCATTCGAAAACAATACACAAAACCAATAAACCAATTATAAACACAAAATATAGTAACCAAATCTGTCCTCTAAAAAAAACATATACACAAAAAAACGTAAGCAATACAAATCGACAGTATAATCACAAACATATAAGTGCTCACAAATTAAAAATAGATACATAACAGATAATACAGAATTCCAAACTAATACAATGAACCACAGATTAACAAACGACTTAAACATAAAATGCTAATGAAACACCGGTACACATATGCTCATAAAAGAGGAAATTTTAAACCACCTGCTTAAGCAACTCAACCATACAATAACTACTATACACCACTAAATCTAGCAACAAACTGTCTACGACGAGCAACGTGTGTCGCAGACGCCTGTAAAAAAAGATGCAGGTTCTCCAATTTCTGAGCCTCAAACTCGCGGATGCTCTTAAAATACGTAACAGCATCAGCAAACACAACATTGTCACCATTCCTCAACTCTACCAAAAACTGGACAACAGATATGCGTTCCCCACAAAGTTCCAACTCTCGAATAATAGCATCCAGATAAGTTAACCGATCAGCCACATACACGTACCAGCCATGCAAAAAAGATATCCAACCCTGCTCTTCCTGAACCTCCCTCTGAAAACCCAAATACATCACATCAGAAATATTAACCGAATGCGCCGAGTAGGCTAACTCCAACAACCTGACTAAACCATCCATTAAAGCAGTAACCAGTGGAACAAAGAAACAAAAAATCCCCCACATAAAATGAATAACAAAAGATACTAAATAAAGAAAACTAGAAGGACAATACAATAAAACAACACATTTTTTTCCCCCAAAAAACAGTAACTGCAGACCCTTTCTCTAAAATCACAGACACTCACTGTTTGACAAGATAAATCAAGCACATTATTTCACAATTTCAAATATCAAACTTATTTTCAAATTAAAAGTCCAACAAAAAAAAAAAACCCCAAAAAAAAAAAAAAAAAAAAAAAAAAAAAAAAAAAAAAAAAATGGGAAAAAAATTAAAATTAAAATTAAACATACCCCAACAAAAAAAGGGAATTATTGGAACTAAAATAACACGTCACACATCGTTAATGATCAATATCGTTTAAAGAAAATTAATACACAAAACAAAATCCCGCCGCAACGCGGCGGGTAATAAACCCCTTGTTCCTTTTAGTTTGCAATATCAACATATACATTAAATATTATTATGTCCTTTGTTAGCCAACCAACGTGGGCCGAAATGTTATTGCACATAAGTTTCTATACAAGTTTGTGGGTTTTGCGTTGACAATTGAGCAGAATAGCGTTGATTTGCTTTATCTAGTCGAAGAAACCTACACATGCTAAGGTTGAGGAGCAGATTTTTACTTCTAACACTCTCAAAGTCTAGCATAATCACTTGGAGAAAATTTCATTTTATCAAGTTGTTGTGGATCATGCAGAGAGAATCTTGTACCATCCAGTGCCTTAAAGCTCTCACTCTTTAAACTTTTGACCTATAGAGTTTAGACAAATTGAACATTTTAAATCTTTTGTTATTATTCAATACCAAGATTGGAATATCAATATATTTCAACACTAAACAAAGACGCAAGAGATTGACATTTAATACTTTAATCTAAGGCATGTGAATTCGTCATTCTTTATACATCTAGATACATTAGTGATTTAGTGAAACATTTTATTAATCAAATTTATACAACTACAAGTAATTAAGTATAGTCTAATTTCAGTTTCACACGATATGTCTTTTATGCTCATTTGTTTAAGCTAGATCCGCCCCTATCTATGAATCATTTTCAAATTGTCATATGGCCATGCCAAGAAAGAGTGTTTAAATGTATTTGGAGTATTATTTGTATTACTATCATTTTGTCTCCTAAAGAATGTTGTAATATTTTGTGAGTCTCCGAATTGATAAAAGTTTATGTTTGAGTGATATCCGTTTCTATTAGTGTTTCATATTTTCACCAAAAGTATTTTGTGAGCAAGTTTAGCGAGAGTAGCATCTCGTATATCCGACATTAACACCACTGTTGCTACCTTTCAGTTGACCATCGAACCTTCGCCTTTTTTTCCGGTGAGCCTGCGGGTTTTACGTTTAGTTGATAATTTAATTACTTACTGGTTTGTTTATGTATGTGTTCAAAAAACAATAATTTTGTTTAGTTCTCTTACATTATACTAAACTAGTGGTTTTTAAGTTAGTTACATTTAAGCTTGGTGCACCTGCGATGATTGAGTTCTGGGTAGAAACCTCAGGTCTGATCAAAACTCCTAGGAATATGTATATACTCGCTGGATTTATTTTACTATTTGCTTGAATCAACATTGACGGGTGGTCAATGCGCCACTGTCATGGTGGAGTTCTAATATGTTTTCGTTAACTTTTTTGCTTAATTTGTTAAGTTTAAGTTTATGATTTGTGTTGTTAGTACTTAGGTTCTTATTTTTTATTATCATGTATTTTAGTTTGTTGTTCCACAAAATTCTTTAATCATCACTAAACTTGGTTAAAACAAACATTGTGAGAAAAATTATTAGATGTATAACAATATGACATATTAAGATTTGGTTTCGTCTAGCTGCTTTATATTAGTTTTTGAGATTTGTTGATACTTGAATTGAGATTCAAGAACGTGGTTGTCTGTGATAATCAGATTATGTTCACAATTAATCTTCATATATATTTAGTGTTGATCCAGATTAAACCTTATGCTCTGATTGTGCAGGGAAGAAAATAGTATATAGGAGCAGAGGTAAGACCGTCAACAGTAAAAGAAATAGCCGGAGAGAGTGCAAGTATGGATGAAATAGGGGGAGAGATAGATTTGACAAGCAGAGAAGTAGGAGAGACTTCAAGCAAAGAACTAGTTAAAAGGAAGAGTTCGGAAAGTTTCAACATGGGTTCCATGAAAAACACCACAAGCGATGATGATTCAACTTATTTTCCCAGTCATCCCTCCCTTCAATATCTATTTGGTAACATCTATTTCTAGCTTACATTTTTTTTCCGGAATATTTTATAAAGCTTCTAGCAAGGAGCTAGAGATAAAAAGAGATTATAAGGTAAGATTACAAGCAAAGACTGGCCGGATTGCTATTACAGTCAGCCAACAATGGACGTACACTCCTACTTCTATAGACAATCCAACTTACATGTTAACTTTAGTAGCATTAAAGCATGGAAACCAACTTACATTCATTCTGCTCAGTTCAAGCAAAATTTTCAGTATTTTCGACACATGTAGTTGGATTGATATTTTTATTTGAAATTTACTTACTTTATTAAAGAAGTTAATTATTGCAATATTGGGAAAAAATGATTATTAACAGTATGTTTTTTTATAATTACTTTGAAGAAAATAGAGACGACTACTTAGAATTTGGTGTTCCGTTGTATGAAGCTTCTCTCAACGGTGATTGGGAAACTGCCAAGTTAATTCTTGACAAACGCCGAGAGTTAGTAAGGTTTGGTCTCTGTAGGCAACTTGGCACAGCACTGCATATTGCAGTGTCAGCAGAAGAGACCAAGCTGACCGTACAGTTTGTGAAGAATCTGGTACATATGATGACAGCAGAGGAGTTAGAACTGCAGAATCAATTTTCCAATACTGCCTTTTGGATAGCATCTGCAAGAGGAAATGTGAACATGGCTATGATTATGCTGAAAAAGAACCCTAGCCTGCAGCACATCCGTGGTATTTATTATTTGCCATTGGCCATAAGTGCGGCAGAAGGGAAATACAAAACAGTGAAGTATCTTTATGATTTATCTCAGAAGATGACTGGTGATCATTATACAGATGAAGATAGGAAATCAGTACTTGTGGATTGCGTGGAGCGTGAGTTATTTGGTAAGTAATCTGGTACTCATAAATTCTGGTGTTTCTTATTACTTTGCACGTGTCAATGAGCAAGTGATCCAGTCTTGGTCATTGGCTGGGCCTGTCAATGGATCGGATCGGATCTTGATCTTGATCCGATCCCATTCAATTCCATTATAATGAAGGACCAACAGATAGAAAGAAAAAAAAAAAAATCAATGCATTAAATAAAGGATCCAATAGACCGATCCATTAAGGTGGGTCACTACTTGGATCGATCATGATCCATCCGGATCAATTCATTAACGTACCTGCTTACTTTCAACACCACCACCTCCATTCCGTTCAAAATTCAAAACTCGACACTAACTTCAAGTGAGTTATGAACAGTCACGAGCCCATCCAATTTAGGAGATACTCGAGACCCACTCTAAAATATTGTATTATGTCAAATGGAATATGATATATGAAAACATTGCTTTTCGGTTTCATATCATGTTCTTTCATTGGGATATGAATGAAGCGACCCTTATCTACGCAAATGAACGCAATTTAAAAAGTATTCATTGGAATGTTAAAAAGATATCATATACTATGTTTATTTAGAAATAAAATAACCTTTGACATCAAACAACATTTGTCACAAATTTTTGGAATTTAAGCATCTTAACGGTATCATCCATTGACTCCCAATCACATGATCACAAGTCACAACAGCCTTTCACTTAAAATTAGGACTAGTGTTTTTACTTTAAAAATCTCAAGCAAGTGTTGAGAAGTGTCTTGCTTAAAATTTGTATGTTCTGTTTCATTTGTTTTCTTGATGTCACACATGAAGTGATTGTGTCATAACCTATATAGATGTTGCGCTCCAAATTGTGAACGACCACCCAGAACTTGATGCAACTGCATCTTTACTCCAAGTCTTGGCTAGAAAGCCTGATGCATTTGCTACATTAGAAGAGAAAATTGTAAATCCAGGTAAGCATTATTATACTTATATGAAGACCGACGCTTTCCTATACTGGATGGTATTTGACTATTTGGCTGTTCCTTATTTGCTAGTTACTTCTCCAGTTCTTAGATTATTCCATACGAAAGTACAACCTATGGTTGAGGAGGATACTGATGCATTGAAATTACTGAAAATCGTTTGGAGGCGTGTTTGTGCAACAGCGGACATTGAAGAAATTGAGGATATGCTGAAAGGGCCTCCTAGTATATTATTTGTTGCTGCAGAAAGGGGCAATACCAGATTTATAGCTGAGTTTCTTCGAACCTATCCCGATCTTATGCTTGATAAAAATGAGGATGGGCACACTATATTTCATATAGCAGTAATGCACCGTCATCAAGGTATCTACAACTTAATGTTCGAGATAGGTGGCTCAATGAAAAACGATATATGCCTAGAAAGTGACAAGGAGGGAAATTATATGCATCATTTAGTTGGGAAGACTTCAAAGGAGATGGCAGCAAAGATGGCTGGAGCATCTCTGCTAATGCAACGAGAATTATTGTGGTTTAAGGTATTTCTTTTGTCCCGAAACTACATAATTAATTGCTTTAAGAATTAAATACTAATATTAATATTAGTTTCATGAATGAAAAAAGGAAACCCCGTTTGGGTGACCGACCNTTCTACAACTATTTGGCACGTATGCATCTCAAGTCCAAGACAAAAGAAGTACAAGTTATTCTCTGTAGTTTTTTGTGTTGTAGGAAGTGGAGAAGATAATGCCACCTTATCTCACAGAAGAGAAGAATTTTGATGGTCAAACAGCGTACGAGTTATTCTCTAAAGAAAACGAAGATCTAGTTACCAGTGGATTGAAATGGATGAAAGACTGTATGGTCGTGGCCACACTTATCGTCACCGTTGCGTTTGCAGTAGCCTTTACAGTTCCTGGTGGCTACAGACAAGAAACGGGGTTTCCTTTTTTCATTCATGAAACTAGTTTCATAGTTTTTGTTATAGCAGATGCTATTTCATTGTTCTTTTCCACAATTTCACTCCTAGTATTCTTGGGTGTCCTAACTTCACGCCACGGTCAACGTGATTTCATTTACTCATTACCCAGAAAACTGATGATAGGTCTACTAGCACTTTTCATCTCAGTAGTGGCCATGATGGTCACTTTCAGTTCTAGCTTCTTCGTACTATACAATCAAGGGTTGGAATGGGTACCAATCCTTATTGCAACATTTGCTTCAGTACCAGTCATCGTGTTTGCTGTGTTACAATTTCCTCTTTTGATTGATATGTTTCGCTCTACGTATGATTCTCACTATCTCTTCAATTCCAAGAAACGTATACTTTACATAATAAAACCTAAGTTCCAGTCTTTGTACAATACCATGATGGTCTGAAATAAGTACCAGGTCTCTTTTGGTAGATTTGTTCGCTCTATGTATGATCTTAGGTACCTCTTGAAACTCAAGAAATGTATGCTTTGCAATAAAAGTGCACCTTATGTTACTAGTACATCTTCATATATCTATTATCTGTACATATGTTATTATGAATTATAATTTTATTATTAAATTATCTACGTCTTGATTTTATGTTACTAGTACTTCTTCATACGTAGTAGTATATATCTAGCACGTCTTGATGAAGAAAAATCAAATGAAGATGAATTATAATTTTATTGTCGGTACATATATCCATCATCGGTACCATTTAATAATACATGGTATTAAAAACCGACAGGGATGGGTTTTGATTTTTTAAAAAGCCGGATGTTTGGGGCGGCTTTTGGTTGCATATGAAAAAAGAAACCAAAAAAAGCGCCTCGCCCAACCTTTATATTTTCAATAGATTTACAGTAATCTTATCGATTTAATTATTTCCAAGAAAGAATTGGTATATCTCTTAGACTTTTGCAAAAATAATAATAATAATAATAATAATAAAAAATAAAAAATAAAAAATAATAATAAAAAAAAATGTAAAGACCGACATTTCATATTTCTATGATTTTTTATTGTTTTTTTATACTTTATTTAATAGTTTTGGATTGTTAGATATTATTGTAGTATTAATGTCGTTGGAATAATGTTGTTGGATAACATAATTTCTATATTTGACTACTTGTTAGTTATTATTTTTGTATTTATTAAAATCGGACTTACTACGAAATAAGTTAAGAATTATGATGGTTCATAACTAGCTTTCACTTATCGGTAAACAAACTTAAAAAAAGGAAAAAAAATCGACACCAAACTGATTTAATGAAAAAACCAGAAAATAATAAACAAAAGGAAACTGAAAGTAAATAAGTAAATAAAAAGAAAAAGAAAAACCCTGAAACCCAGAAACAAAATAAAATAAACCGAAAAATAAAAAAAAAATGAAAAAAAAAATAAAATAAAAAGAATAATAAAAAAAACTAAAACAAAAAATAAAATAAAAATAATAAAAAATTTAAGAGTTAATTACATAAGTCGTCTTTGTGATTTACTGTAGACTTAAAATGATAGTTTTGCCCTCACATGTCCAGCACATGATCAAACTTAATGAGAAAAAGTAATGATCGTTTGGTCAAAGGACTGATCGGTTACAAAACGTCAAACATATGGAAGACTGGTATAATTATTAAATATTTAGAACGAAAGGTCAAATTGTGTGTAAACCACATAGACACAATTACTAAGCCTACCCCCAGTTAAGGGTGCTCATCACGCGAAAACCGGACCGGACCGAGAAAAACCAGACCGGACCGAGACCGAATCCGGAAAAAAATCTAGACCGAGACCGGACCGAATGTGGTTGGTCCGGTTCGGTCTGGTCCAGTCTCGGTCCAAATAGGCTAAATGTCTGGTTTTTAAGCCAGACAGGACCGAGCCGGACCGAGACTGAAATTATGAAAAACCCTAGACCTAGACCGAGACCGGACCGAATGTTGTCGGTCCGGTCTCTGTCCGGTCCGGTCGGTTTTGTCGGTCGGTCCGATCCATCCGGTTCGTTTGCTCACCCCTACCCCCAGTGGTGACAAGTGAGAGCCCGAGAACCAATTGTCACGCGTACCCCATTGGGAGGGGATGGATTTAGCGTGAGACCTAGAAAAAATAGGAACGAACAGTGCGCTTCTCACCACTTGCTTTGTGTGCAATTTGTGGGCGTCATGTGTGCTTTTATTATTTATTATTTGATTTGTGAGTAACTAAGAATGTGTGAGTTATATTGTTGGTATGTTTGTATAAAAATGGGTACTTTAATAAAAGGTGAGGGAGGTGACTATTGGGGGTGAAAAGCGAGCGACAGTGAGGGGAGGTCAATGAAGAGATAAACTAATATAACGTTGAAGTGGAAGATGAAGTGGTATGACCATTGAGATATGGGAGTAGCCTAAACAAAACCAAATGTAGCAAAGACTATATATAACAAGATTTGTTGGCGTATGCTATCCTTGGTAACGTAGTTATGAAATTTACTCTATATACTATAAGAGGGGAGAATATTCCCTATAGTTGAAATACGTGCCACCATAAAAAATTCGAAAATCATTTTTTTATACGAGCGAAGAGGAAACGAATTACTCCCGTACTATTAACGTAGTTTCTAAATAATATTAGTAAAAAAATAATAAAAACTTACAAAACACACCCTGAACTTTTTAATATTTACGACTTTTTTATATAACAATCTTTATTTGCCAAATATCTGACAGATATCAAACGGTTTCTTGAATAAAAAAATACTGGCAAAAACGTCTCTCGATAATGAACAAAACAAGCCCAATATTGATATACTTTTGACGTACGTATCATTTTATAAAAAAATGTTGAAGTTTAATATTTATATATATAGTTTTTAAATAAAAGAACTTTCAGACTGCACCCTTAACATATCAAATAGCTTTAAAATTATCCTAAATTTTTTTAAAAACTCTAAGAGTCAAAATTAGCCCCGCCATAATACACTGGTGCCCACACAACATTCATTTCAAAAAAGACGTCGTACGACTACGACAACTACAAATATAGCTTGACATAACATTTATTCCAAACAAATACAACAAGTGTAGGCAAAAAACAGACCACGATCTCACAACAGAAGCCCCGCCCAAACATTGTTCGTAAATTATTATCGCAAAAAATTTCTAAAAATTCCCGCTGCAACGCAGCGGGCGCCTTCCTACTTGTTATAAATGATAGGGAGAGAAAGCCAACAAGGAAACTTTTATTATTTATTTTTTTATATTGTTTATTAATCTGGATTTTGGTTCATTTTGACCTTGACAATGATGAAATGCAATTATTAGGTTGTTAAAGTTATGGCTCATTGTGTTCAAAAAAAGAAGTTATGACTCATTTATGATCAATGTTGCAAAAATTGTGAATCGGTACTGAGGCGGTCCATGGCCGAGTAACGATTTTTAACCGATTAATCGGCCGATTACCTTGTAATAGCCGATTAATCGGCCGATTACCTTGTAAAACTCAGCAAGTTCCATGGCCGAGTAGTGATTAATCGATCGAGTTGGCCGATTTTTGCAACACTGTTTATGATGAAATGCAATTGTACTACTAGAAAAATCTATGCTTTGAAATTTGTATCCTTGTAATTATTTTATTAACTTAAAAATATACTAATGTATTATCATTTTCTTATCAAGGTTGACGCTTGATTTATATAACATATAATACTTTTTATTAACTCTCTAAAATAGGTTATATAAACACCTTAAATGAGCTTACATTTTAGTTTAATTTTAACCTGATAAGAACTTTTTTTTTTTTTTTTTTTTTTTTTTTTTTTTTTTTTTTTTTTTTTTTAAAAAAAATTAAAAAAAAAAAAAATTTTAAAAAAA
>LBNU01026267.1:0-14130 GCA_014162995.1 Artemisia annua | reverse complement strand
GTATTGAAATATTTTAAAAACGTGCATAAAAACGTGTATACAAATGTGTGTATAAAAATCCGTATAAAAACATGCATAAAAACGTGTATAAAAACGTGTGTATAAACGTGCATAAAAGGGTGTATAAAAACGTGTATAAAATTGTGTGCAAAAACATGTAAAAAACGTACGTAAATTTTAAAAATAATAAAAGTCGTCTAACTTGTTACTTTTTGTCATTGTATGTAGCCACTATAAACGATCGTTAGTCTAAAGGACTAATATTGCAATGATAAACCTAACGATCGTTAGTTTAACCTGCCCAAGCAGGTTAAACAAGTCACCGCTACACGCAATGAACGGATTTTGCAAGTTCATTGACAGATTGGAAAAAAAAAAAAAAAAAAAAAGCTACATACAATGGTAAAAAGTGGCAAGTTAAATACATTTTCAGGTAATTTGCCCAAAAACTTTCACACAAATAACCAACCCATACAAGAAGTTGCTCTAGATTCATAATAACTCTTTTTATTAACGTTTGCCTAAGATAGATTAATACGTGTTAGAATCATGATTAAAATATTTGCTGCCTGCTAGTTACACCATAATTTCACACACTTTCATTGAACTTTAGTAAGAAAGATAATAGCTTTCCAAAACACGAAAACGAATTGACAATTTGACACTGGGTTATTTTGGGCTAAGAGGTATTCGGATTTGGCACACTCTTGGGCCCAAATTTCAGCACTCAAGTACCCAGTTTCTAATTAGTCACAGGTATTCGGATTTGGCAAACTCTTCATCTTCTAGAATCTAGACATGTTTACGAACTTACATTTTTAAACTACTTACTTTCTAAAGAACAAAAGGTATTTTTCAAAATATCTATTACAAATATATCATCTAAATACTGAAAGGACTATTCAACTTTTTTTTATCGTTTGGTACAACACCATTGTTTTGCTTTCTTATGGGAGAAACTTGATGTTCGGATATAAACATTTCCTTTCACTTACATCCTTTTCCATATATCTTTTGTCTTATTTTAGGAAAACAACTATCACTTGTCATCACTTTAATAAGAGCAATAAAAGGGTAAAAACTGTTACCGTATGTATTTTTTATTGTGAATTTGTACAAAAACTTTCATATCAAATTATCTCCAAAAAAAAGAAAACTGAAAAACCTTTAATCAAGTTAAAAGACCAACCCATGATCCAAACAAAATACTTAAAAGTTTGGAATCTTATATGATATTGTACTATACATGTTATGGAATATAAGTAGTAGAGATTGAGTTGATAAACGCATCCGATGTCAAGATTTTGTACAACTCATGTAGTAGTAGTTGTTGCCTTCAACACTTAGGACTCCTACCCGAACTACAAGCCATATATTCCTTTTAGGGTGTGCTTGGTTAAGGGGTATTGGCCATAAGGAATGGGTAACATAATGATTAATGATGCTTGGTACTATATAATGCAATCACTAATTACCCACTTTTGGGTAATGAGTCATTACCCACTAACTTGGGGATAATGAATTTGATTACCTTTATATTCTCTTTATATTCCTTTTTCCTTTCTCATTGCTATTCTCCTCTGTAAACCAACCATGCCCTTAGTTTTCTATATCAACATATACATTAAATATTATTATGTCCTTTGTTAGCCAACCAACGTGGGCCGAAATGTTATTGCACACGAGTTTCTATACAAGTTTGTAGGATTTGCGTTGACAATTGAGTAGACTAACGTTGATTTGTTACACGAAAACTCAAATGACATGTCAAACTAAAGAAATTAGTTAGTTTTGGTTTTCTCGATATAAACATATGGCAGCTCCACTTGGTTAATAATATTATTGTTGTCTGACGTTGACCCAAGATGCTTGCCTGTGATCAATTATACAAATACCTCCGTAATTTGACATTCTAAATTATACTGTAGTAGTTGTGATTTTGGAAAGAATTCGAGAACAACGTTTTGAGATGTCTTGGTTTCTTCGAAGGGTGGTATCACAATCTTATATATAATATAAACTTAGGTTATCTTATTGTCACAATTCTCAATTTCAGGTCACTTTCCCAAGTCTTGACATTTTTCTATTCACAGATTTCAATTCATCATCATACATTTCATAGACTAGGGTTAGTCTAAATTTCATCACGACATCATTTGCATTCTATCCCACTCGTAGAATATATAATTTCAAGTCACACTTATTTATTTTTCAAATAAATAATAACATATGATTATAGTTTTTAATCAATACACCAAACAATTCCCACTATGGCACTAATATTTTTATATATTAGTAATATTCCCACTAAAATTGTAAAAGTTAATTATTTTATATTTTAAGGTTTTATATTTTTAAACCTTCAATTATATTAACTTATAACAATATTTGTACCAACCAAACACTACCTATCAAAACACCCAATATTTGCAAAATTATATTTTTATAATTTTTACAAGTTCATTTTGACACAATGGTTACATTAAAAATTATTTTTAATTAACCCGGTACCCGAAAATGCTAAACCGCTCAAACTATACACTAAACGGTACCCCGTAAACAAGTTATTGCACAAAGTTAAACACAAAACCATCACCTCAAGTGAGGTGGCCGGTTATTAAAGTGTCCATGGGACACTTGTTATCACAAAAATCACCCTATAAAACCTTATTACTTAACTAAAAATCATACATGCAAAACTAGCTAGATCAAAAATTTCTTTCCCTTTTGTCCTTCTCTCTAGCTCACGGCAACACCAAGAAAACAAGGAAGATCATCAAAGTTTTTCAAGTCAAGATTTATTTCAAGTAGTAATAACAATCTATTACAAGGTTTTGTAATATAAACCTATAGATTACTTAGGTTTTATCATAAAAAGTTTCCTAATCATCCAAGTAAGTTTATCAAATCTTTTTCATAAATTTTACTAAATTCTTGCAAGGTTCATACTATTTTTATATGAGATGTACATGCATGTGAAAATCTATACCACCATATTTTTAATTTATATCTTTTTATGTGAAAATCTATACCACTATTTTTATATGATTGAAAAATGATGTTAGGGTACTCATGACACCCTAGGAAGGTGTATGGTAGATTAAGGGATTGTTGATGTTGTTGGTGATGGACTTGGACAAGTATAAACTAGGAAAAATCATTTTTAGAACAACATATTTCACTACTGTCCCTATTTGCAAAACTGAGTAAACTCAGTAAGTTTTGGTTAATTTTTGACCCAAAAACTAGAAAATACACTTTTAGATGAATTCATGGTCGAAAGAACGGATAAAAACGGACTTACGATGAAAAAGATATGCCAAAAACAAAATATACTAACTATAAATACTTTTCCGGAAAAATTGTTGCTGATGTACGAATTTGTTTGACCAAAAATGAGCCTTAGACCTTGTCAAAACATACCAAACTGTTGAAAATATGTTAGTTCATCTTTTTACCTTTTCGGGGATATAAAGAACTTGAAAAATGGCCTTATAAAGAATAAGTTACGATTTTTCAGAGAATATTAGTTCACTAAAATTCTACCAGCACTTTTACTCAGAAATTTTTCTAAGTCTACCCAGAAACTTTGCAAACACCCATGTTGGGAGCCATTTTCCCGTCAAATGATTCAGTTCTGGAGTTGGGACTCCAAAGAACAAACGTTAGAGCACCTGGCCTAGTTTTTAAATCAAAAAGCTGTTTGTCATTTGGACTTAAAATGAGTAATCTACAGCCATACAAACATTCACAAAAACTGCCCAGAAATGGCAGTTTTGGCCTAAANTTTACTCAGAAATTTTTCTAAGTCTACCCAGAAACTTTGCAAACACCCATGTTGGGAGCCATTTTCCCGTCAAATGATTCAGTTCTGGAGTTGGGACTCCAAAGAACAAACGTTAGAGCACCTGGCCTAGTTTTTAAATCAAAAAGCTGTTTGTCATTTGGACTTAAAATGAGTAATCTACAGCCATACAAACATTCACAAAAACTGCCCAGAAATGGCAGTTTTGGCCTAAAAACCATACTTTTTGACCATTTATCCAAAAATCTGGGCACATTGAGCAAAACTTCACTACTGAACATATTTAGGCTTGGTGCTAAGCTTTCCAGAAATACCAATTTTGTTTCCTAACTCTCAATATTCACTGATTTACAACTAGTTTTTCCGAGGCCCTTTTTTGCCGTATTTCAGAAATTAATAAGTATAATATTTACGGCGAAAACTTATATTTTCACTATTTATCACCAAATAACTATCGTACAACATTATTACACTATATGAACATGTAATATTCATTATGACTTTATACGATAATATAAATTATATTTTCGGCGATTATTCATATTTTGATACAATACGAGTGGTATAGATTATAAGTGCAAGTGCATACATTAATTCATTTCATAATCTAAATTAGATTACATACATTCATTTTAGGTTGCGGCTAGGAGTTGCACCTCGTCAATTCAGTTCATATACTACATATTGTACCATCACTTGAGGTGAGTTTTCATAGCCCCGTCTACATTTTTATTGTTTTCAAATCCTACGGGGGAGAATACATTGCACCATTTTTGTACGGACCTAAGTATACAAATTCAAGTACAATGCTTAAGTTACCACATTTGCCTATGAAAGTCCCCTATTTAGTACATCATGAACCGTTAATTGTGAGCAAGCGAAAGTGAGTGGATAGATCTATTGAGGGTGACGCCTCCATCCGCGTTGGGGTTACCAACAGTCAAACGGATGCATTTCATTTCATACATTCAGGGTGTTTGGCAAAGCACTCCATTTGGGGCATTTCATTAGTACAGTCTAGCTTCGGGGTCATGAGCTTAAGGTCTATTGTACTATTTTTCATTGACTGTTGTCATACACATTATACTTGAGGTTGCCATGTAACATTCATTTTCATAAACCTATGATTTCTCACCAACATTATTGTTGACCGTTTTAGCAATGTATTTTCAGGTTACTAAGATAACAACATGTGACTTGCATATGGACCATCATGGAGTCGAGGAGTCGACGTGTCTCACCTTTCATTTCATGCACTTATGTAACGTTTGATCATGTTGAACTTGTTTTCATGAATTTGTAACACCATTTTGGGACCTATTTTGTAAACTCTGAATGTTTTAATGATCAAACGATGTATTTTCAAAACGACACTTTAGGTCGTTCAATATAACCTTGTATGAGATTCCATGTTCGTTACACCCGGGTATTCAATTCCGCTGCCATATAACAGGTAAATTCAGGGTGTGACACTTATAAATGCAAAATACCCCTAATAAATGTTTCAAGAGTTGATTATTCCAAATATGCCCTTCAAGTGTGATTTCAACAAATGTAGTTTGTACGGTACAATATGTTTTGCATGAGAAATCGTGCACAAAAGTTTGTACGGTACAACATGTTTCAAGCATCTCTAAACCTCAAAGAATACAAACCAAAAATGTCATGAATGCATAAATTAAACACACCAATTAGTGGTTAGTCTTTTTACCTTCCCGTCCATGAGTTACAAATATTTTATCAACTATATAATGTGTCAAAAATCACACACAACAAACCACAACTTCCTCCACACCGCGTGCACATTGGGCTACAACTTATTATGGTGGTAAAGTAAGCATCATATCGTCTTACTTATTTAGCATATTGATTTATATTATTTTATGTAAATTTCACGTGTGTTTTGTGTGTGTAACAATGTAGGACATAAAGATGGTGCTTAGGAGGTTTGGTAGTAACATCATCTTCTCTAATGGTTTAAGAGATCCTACACATCGTTGTCTTATCAATTAAGTGGAACATGCACGAACATTTTTACTTTGATCGAAAATGCAATATATTGATTAACTGTATTTAAGTTACTAACGATCAACTATATCTAATTGTTTTTTGTAGCGCGTCAAGAAGCATTAAAGAAAGAGATCGAGAAGTCACAAAAATTGTATCAAGAACAAAACATGCAAAAGGCCAATGAACAACAACGACAAAGACAACAACAACAAGAACAACAACAACAACAAGAACAACGCCACGGCCACCGGTGGGATGAATACTTAGCACTTATATTAATAGTACGTTACAAATTAAACATGCAATATTTTACTTCATGTAATACCGATGAACGGGCTAATACTATTGATTCGTTAGCAAGTAAGTTTATTGAAAATAATGTGACGAGCATTCAATTTTTAGTAAATAATTATTACTACACTTTGTTGGTGCATTTTAATATTTTTATGTCGATGTTACATATTGAAAATGGTAGTATATAATAAAAATATAATAAAAATATCTTCACACTATCATCTTAACAATGAGAATCTTTTAAATCAAAGAAGTTTATAAAGGAGAAGAAAATTGTATTTCAAATGTTATCCTACACCTATCACGAGGTAAGCATTATTCATTTGAGTTTGAGATCATGTGATTCATGTCGTCATACTGTAAATACTTTGAGTGAGTTACTAATGAATGCTCCAAATTCGATATTATAGTTTATGGAAAAATGTTGTAATAATGCATTAATTAAAAATAATAATTTATGTAACTTATTCATATTAAAATATTACATATGAAAAGCCTCATTTAGCAAAAAACCTCTTCACATTAAAGAAAGAGATGGAGAAGTCACAAAAATTGTATCAAGAACAAAACATGCAAAATGCCAATGAACAACAACGACAAAGAGAACAACAACAAGAACAACGCTACGGCCGCCGGTGTCAATATAGATGAATACTTAGCATTCATATTAATAGTACGTTACAAATTAAACATGCAATATTTTACTATACGAATTATAATTTATTATACGAATTATAATTTATACTCTTGAATATGCTAATTACTTTAATGTTTTATGTTTTTATCAGTGTTCTAAAAGGCTCGCCTTGGCGCCGCAAAGGCCTCGCAAAGGCGCGAGGCGTCACCTCCACACCACGTAATAGACCAAGGCGTCGTCTTAAGGCTTGGTATGAGATGAGGTGCGATAAGGGGCGATAAGGTGTACTGGTATTTGAGACGTTTAGGGGATTTACTAGTGTTAATATATAAAAGAGTAAATTACATTGTTCATTCCTATACTTTTCTCAGATTTCATACGACATCCAAAAGCGCTGATTTTTTCCTTTTTCATCCAAAATCAAGATTTATTACGCCGCTAGTCCAAAATCCTGACGGTCGTTAAATTTCTCAGTTAAGTCGGTCTCACGTGCACGTCACACGATGGCAGTTTGGTCCAAATCTTTGTTTTGTCCTCTTACTCTGTCACTCCCTCTGTCTTTCTACTGTAGCACAACACTTTTTTGTACTTTTTTGCACTTTAGCAAGCTTACTTTTTGTACTTTATATTTTTTTCCCTGTATTTGTTTAATGTTTAGATTTTGTCATTTTATGAATGTATATCTTATTTTTTTTAATTATTTAATTATTTTATCTTTTTCATTGTTTTTGTCATTTATTGCATTTTTTTTCTTTTTTTCTTTTTATTAATTTATTTTTGTTTGTCCTTTTTATATGTGGGTCCCACCAACACACAATATGTAACCCAACCACCTCCTTCTTCTACCTCACCACTCTTCTTCAACATCTATCTCTCATCACCACTGTCACCACCATCACCCACCACCACCATCTATGTCACCATTAAATGTAAAAGATTGAATGAATGTTATACTCTTACACGTTTATTATCTTCTTTATATTAAACCCAAACAGGACAGTCTTAAAATCATCAAAATAACATAACACGCAAACACATGACATGAGAAAAGTACCATAAAATAATTAATTAAAAAATCATAATCAGATATAAAAATTGGTTCCTCTTTTTATAGATTTACAAAAGTTCTAAGAATACAAATTCAATCAAAACACCACTTTTTACAGCCATAATCGAGTCGAGTCACCCCTCTTTAATCTAAAGCAAACTCATGAACAATCCATATATTTATCTTTCTTTTTCATTGATCCAATCACTATTTGTGATATAGCAAAAATCTAATCTATAAACACCATTCTTTCTTTCTTGATAGTAACTAATTATTCTATATACTAAAACCCACTTTGTTGGGCCGTTTAAAGCATGTTTTACAGTTTTGTTACGGGATTATTACGGGACAAGATGTGGGTGAAATGAATGAGTACACATTGTTACTGTGCAAGGTACATAAAGGGTACATATGCTTAACAATTTTATTGGTGCAAGTACAACCGACAACTGTAGCTCCGTCCCGTAGGAAAACTATTTGAACCACTGTTCATTACAAATTTTCCCGTTTTGGCAACTGTTTCACCCCGTTCTGTTGCTGTAATCACCTTCACACCGCCTTTCTCCCTTAGTTAACTACTATCGTATATAATAAAACACACACCACAGGATTCCAGAACAATCATTCATCATCTTCTTCCACCATCTCCCAATTCTAGATTCATCCATTTTTCCCACCGCCCCACTCATCAAACGCATATACATAACGAAACCACAAAATCACTACCCTTTTGATCGGACATGATAATGAGAGGATACAATGCAAACGGGTATTGAAGCTCCAAAAAAAGAGTTGATAAACTAACTCGGTTTTAATTATGACCTTTTATTTAATTTTTTTGATTTTCTTAATTTCAACCATTTAATTGGGTTTTTTGTTTTCAGATTTTAGAGCGATATTGGTTCTTCGCAGCAGGTACCGATTCATGGACTTTGGGTCTCAATTGCAGTGGTAGTGTATTGGTGGTGTTCTTGCCTATGATCCATGGTATACACTTCCTCTTTTACAGCTTTCTCTTCATTTACAGTTAATGATCTAATTTTTTTGTTTACTTTACTGTTGGTAAAGAAGAGTCCCAGTGAGATTGAGGGTTAACAAAAAAAATACTATTTTTTTTAATAAAAAACTTAGATATTGTTTTCTTGCACACCAAATGTCCGACGAAATGTCTTAAGTGAAAATTGCAATCAGAGTTTTTGTTTCTTTTTTTATACTTACGGCTGGAAAATGAAGAGGCTATAAGTTGAAGCTGATACCACATTAGCCGACTAAAGTGAGCTTATGAGCTTTTTAGAACTCAAATAAGCCCGAAAATCGATAAGAAAAGCTAATCAAAACACTCCCATGATATATCATATACATGACCATGTGAGATGATTAATCAGGTAGACATTAATCCTAAATTGACTTCGGTTTGTTTTAGTAGAAATGTGATATACATGTATAGCTAGATGCTTAAGGTATACATGTATAAGTAGGTGAAATGAATGTGCTACATACATATTCACTTTTTCACTTTATACACTTGGTTGTACGTAAATTTGTTAATGGCAAGAACTGAAATTTCCATTGATGTTTGCACTTATATTGAAGTCGTTTTTTGGCATGCCTTTTGTGCTAACGCAACCATTTCGATTTTTTCAAGCGATAGGCTGTGATCAATGTTTGCAGGCACGGCGGGCATGTCCTGTTTTTACGGTGTGTACTTATCTGAGCCTCATTGTTGCATGTGTTTTTTTTTTGGATATAATAGGTTGTGTTGAGACTTGGTAGGTTTGGCTAAACTTGAGACTGTCCATATCTCAACACATTCACATGCATGTTTTATAGAATTGGCCATTCATGTTATGCCTAACGCCCTTTTCAAGATTCAGGATTGTTTGGCTCAAAGATATCTGTAGTAATTGGATACCAAATTAGCCGAATAAGGGTTCTATAAATTACGTTTTTAATGTGATTATTTGATTTTTGGGAATTTGATGTCTTCGTTTCATTTCAGCCATGTAGGTATCTGTTGTGGTTTGCCCTCTCGCCTACCAAAAGCTGAGCAAGAAGTGTCTGAGGTACACTATTGGAATGCAACATGTGTTGCCATGATTTGTAATGTATAGAGGTTCGTCGTTGCCTGATATAAACTGAAGGGCAAGCCTTTGTGTAAAAGTTGTACTCTTTATAAAAACAATTAATAAACTTTATTAATGTTGTTCATTTGTGTAGGCTTGGAGCCATTGTTGAATATATTCCAGAGGTAGGGTTGTATATATTTTTACTGGAAAGACCGGGCTTGGGGCCGGGGGTTGGTCTCAGTGGTCAATGAAAATAATAAATCAGGTTACATGGTCTACGCGATGAAAATCGAATGTCATTGATACGCCATTTAGGGCTTGCATTATATCGGGCAAGTGGTGACAACTCGGTGCTATATGACCATGATCTAGAGAGGTAATTTTCTGCCTTCTTCTACCTATACTTTTTACGTTTTGCGACCCTTCTGTTTACCAACTAACGACATAACAAACTAAAATGATAATTTCTTTTTTGTACAGCTATGTGCTATTTGACAAGGAAGGCCATCAAGTTCCTCAGAAAATAGTTATCAAAGTTGGAGAAGCATTTAAGAAAATCCTCAAGGAGGTTGGTACATATGCTTGCTGTTTTTTTTCTTTTCTAAAAGGATCATCTATTTCGTGTTTCCGCTAAATGAGTTATTTCTTTTATAGACTCAAAAGGTGAGGGACGAAAATCAACGTGATATTTCCGTTCTCCAGGCAATATCAGTGGTTTTGGAAAAACATCCATAATTAAGGTATATAAAATGCATTCCTAGAAATGTCTTAACATGAATGTGGAAAACTAGAAGGGGGTTGAATAGTTTACCGTTTAAAAACTTTTAACTTGTTGTATCAAATGTCCATTTTTAGCTTGTTCTGATATGAAAGATGTTACTTGTAGTTTATGACTAACATAACTTAAAACATGTTATCACACAAGTACAATCAACAAGTCACAACACAAACAATCACATAATGCAAACATTAAAGTAAAGCAATAAGTAAAAGAAAAGTGCAAACCTAACACGAGGTTTTATAGTGGTTCGGTCACAGATCTCCTTTCCGCCCTACTCCACTCCTCGAGTACCCAACTCGAGAGTTACTTCACTAGATCAACAACCTCCCTTCTCGGCGGAGAAAACCTTACAATCGTCGCTTACACTTTATCCGGTACAAAGCTAGATACCGAGTTCTTTTACAAGGTACAACCACTCCTATCGTCGCTTATACAATATTTCCGACACTAAGCTAGATGTCGAGTTCTTTACCAAGGGTACAACCACTCCCGCTATGTTTTATGGCCCAACATAAAAACCTTGTGTTTTATGGCACAAACACATAAACCATCTAATCTATATTGTGATGATACAATGATGATCCATGACATAAAAGTCTAATGGATATGCATGCCTAATCTACATGAACTTCTTGAATAAGAAGTCTTCAACCATTGAGGATGTCAAGTGCCCTTGAATCTTCATATGTTGGAATGCTTTAATGAATGATGACTTCAAGATCTTGTAACCTTCTTGGTGGATCATGAAGTATGATATGCTTACAACAATGATGAATGTTAGAAGCATTATGATCATTATGGAAAGGGTGACTCATGTGTGTTTCTACATGGTTTCCTATGTATCTATGCGTGTGTTTTTCATCAACCTAATGAGAAGACCATGGGCTACTGTTTATAGAAAAACAATTTTGCCATCCCGCGGATACGGCGGAACCCTCAGAAGGGTTCCTTCCGTTATGCTCGAGGGTTCCTTGGGGACTGACATCAAATTTACAAACACTACTCAAAATCTTTCCATGTCTTTCACAATGTCACATCAAGTTACTTCTAGTCAAACACACAATAGATAAATCCAAAATGTGTAAGAGGTCTTATGGAAAGTCAAACACTCAACCTTTCCATAAATGCACATGATGTGATGTATATATATTTCTATCTTAAGATTAAGATATATATGAAAGTAAACTTGTATATATTACCTAAGTAATGTTGTTATAGTAAGTTAATGAGTTACTAAAAATGTTTGATTCCTAATGTCATCACATTTTTATCATTTGTAAAACTTACTAATATTACTTTAACACCTAAAGTGGCACTTATTCTATTTGACACCTAAAGTGCACTTTGACACCTAAAATACTTAAAGACTCCTAAAGTATTTTAGTCATTCTAAATGGTTGGTCAAGGGGTTTGATCATAATGCTAGATAACAAACATGTACGAACCTGTGTTGTAGCATACGATGACTCGAGACGTTGAGAGGTGTTGAATGTTTGTTGAGACAAAGTATGATTACAAGTAACTTGTACATTTTACGTTATGTATCAAGTTATACGTTTGTCATCAATCAAAACAAACGAGACTGTATAGATTAAATATCGTAATATTTGCACTAACAATCTCCCCCGTTTTGATGATGACAAAATATGTAAACGTGATAGAACGTAAAATGTAAAAAGTTACTTGTGTCCGTATTACTTACTTGTATCCGCAACACCTTCTACATTTCCTTCTCCGTTTACACTTTTCTCCCCCTTTTGTCGAAACAAAAAGGGGTGTGTCCTTGGAGTTAACTTAATTTCTCCCCGAAATGGCGAGCTTGCATCATCTCTAGTGAAGTTAATTCTTCAACTCCAATTTCCTAAGGTTGTTAGCGGATCCATGGATCAAATTAAGTTCCTTGACCTACATCAAGGTTAGTGTTGTGCAACATAAAAAGTATACGAAAAATGCATGATGAATGAAATGCATGTTGGACTATGTTGACTTATCTCTTTCTTTTTGTCGAAATACAAAAGTGTGTCGAAGAATGATAATAAAGATGAATGCGTGCATGCTTCCCCTAGATTGTAGCTCCCCCTTGATCAATACTCCCCGTTGCTAGGGTCCCAACGTATATGACACAAGAAATAAGAAAGCTACAAAAACAAAGGTTAGTGCATGATTAACTCCCCCTTGATCAATACTCCTCGTTGCTAGGGTACCAACGTATATGATGCAAGGATGAAGAATCCTACAAAATAAAGATTAGTGTAAGACAATAATTTTCCTATGCTTGACGGAAGCTCCCCCTTGTTTTAAGGCGTCAATATGAACCTACAAAATAAAAGTTAGTATAGTAGAAGTTTTGTCTTTAGACAAGCATGTCCTCTACAACAACGTGTACAGAAGATGCAATATGAGAGCTTGATGTATATTCCTCCTACGTCAAGAAGCACCTATAATGAAAGAAGGAAAATATTCGATGCAAACATCATCCTTAGATGATTATGCTATATACGATCGAGCGTATATAATGGTGAACCTACAATGAAAGAGTTAGTGCAATATATTTCATCTCAAATAAAAGTAAGATGTAAATATATAAATGATATAAGCAACTTAAAGTAGAGAACCATGAAACCAAAAATCTCATGAGGTGTATTCTTCTAAAAAGAAATACAATTATAAGAAAAACGTGAATATAATATGATAGGAACCTACTAAGCAAAGCCTAGAAGGAAGACATGAGGTTGAAAAGCTTAAAGAGGATGGTGCTAATGTTGGTGATGGTTTACTAGTAAGTGGTGCTAATGTAGGTGTTTGTTTACTAGTGAAAGAAATGATGATGGTTATAATGAATGCAATGAATTTGGTGTTGGTTTACAAGAAGGATTAATGCGGTGATAAATCGGTAGATGACTCAAGGTTGATAAAAGTGGGTTTTTGCTAATCAATGGTGGTGATGTTTAGTGAACATGATGATGGAAGGTGGTGGTGATACGTAGACAACTATTTAAAGAATTAGAAGCTCGTGTGTATAGCAAATGTTCTAACGAAAGATAAAGATAGAACATATCGACTCATGCAATCCTAAAATTCACAACTCGAGGGATAAACAACGAATATGACTTTATCATCTACCAAAGATGATGTATCTTGCCATAATACATGCTTGAATGGAATTGAAAGGAAGTGAGGACAATAAGCACCTAGGAACAAGAATTCCATATGAAAAGAGTAAAAAAAATGCTAAATACCTATATGAGGATGAGCATGACATCATATGATGCGAGAGTGTTGGTTAGACCAACATGTTGAGAAAGTGTTGGGAATGACGGCTTTGATTAATATATCGTTTGCGCTGACAATGACGTGCATGATATGTGTCGAGGAAGAAGAGGATGAGATCCTATGATGGTGTGACAACCGGTAATTTTGGGACCTTTTCTAAATTCACCGCATTATGTTTTTATAAATGAGAAAAATTGAGCTATCGATAATCCATTT
>LBNU01026265.1:41861-60516 GCA_014162995.1 Artemisia annua | reverse complement strand
GAGTGATATGAACAACATTTTAAAATGTTTAGTTATTTGGTCCTTGAAAATTTTACCAAATTATCATGGTTTTTTTTTATGATCAATATTATAAATGTTGTTAGTCGTTTAATTTACGAGGTGATGTAGAATATAAAACCCCTCAAATTTCCGCAAAAAACTGGAATTATCGATTGATTGTGGAGGCTTGTTATTTGTAGAGAAAATAAAGCTTGATATTCTGATTGAAATATAGGACCCTATTTCGTATTGGGATGCTTTTGGTGTGCATTTTCAATAATATTATAATTATGCAGTCCAAGGTGATTATTGATTGTTGTAAACTATTAATGCTCCATAGGACGTGTTTGTGTATTATAATGGGTATAAACCTCATTAACGAATAACACAGGTTTGAATATGATTAGTATTACTCATTTGAATGGTTTTATCCAACGTATGACTACTTCTTAAACCAAATTTACATATATATTTAATAGTCTTATTTGAATAAAACATTTATTTTGCTTATTTTTTCAGGGCAGCATTGGCATGTGTTTGTGAGTTTTCCGGTTTGATTTTTTTATTTTAAAAATCTAAACGTTTGGGGGACCAAAATGCCTATTTTCTTTTATTCTATAATTTAATGAGTTTTTGTCGTGCTTTGGTTGTAGGATCGGTTTTTTTTATTGGTTTCTGAGGTTTCTTATCTGTTTTGCTCACCCTCCGGATAAAAACATAAGGGCTGTTGATCATTTCTTTTTCTAGATTGGGGATGTTCTTGTTGTTGACTTTTTATTTTTGAGTTAAGTACATTCAATTATTTGTCCTTAGGGCTGGTCATTAACACAAATGTTTGTATCTTGCCGTCCTTATCATAAACAGTTAATTTTTATGGTTACACAGTCGTTAACATTTTTTTGTTATGTGATTAAGCGAAAGGTACTACGTTCTCCCTCCATCTGGTTTATAATTCCTTTTATTTCTATAAGCACAGGTTGAAGAACTAACAAAGAAAAAGTAATAGTTGTTGGTGAAAAGAATGAATGTTGCAAGATTTTGCAACCATAGGGACGGATCTTGCAAGAAGTTTGAAACAGGTAAAGAAAATGTGCGAATGTGTGTTAATCACATGGACCCAATATGTAATTAACTCTTGGAATTTTGTTGCTTGCTACTTGTTATGATTGGTCGGCTGTACATTTGTACTTGCAGAATATTGCATAAGATTTCTACGGGTTTTGATCCTTTACGAGAATTCTTTTAAGAAAAGGTCTAGTTATTATATATAGGAGTAGTAGTTAACGACAATTCACTGGTTTACCTAGCACAAGAAATTACCGTCTATTATAAGCAGTAAGGTAACCTGTAACAAATATCACTTGATCGTGCATCTTTCGTATATGTTTTGCTTATATATAGTTTAATAATGGCAGTAACAAAACTTTATGATATGAATTTGAGACTTCAGACTTATAAGCAGTTTCTTGATAATTATAGAGTAACAAGCTACTTGATACATTACCCGCCTTCTCCAATGATCTTTCCGTTTGCTCCTAGTTACATTATAAGCAAAAGTAGTTAACCACATGCGGTGACCCAGTGGTTTGAATTTAGTCTCTTAAGTGGTTAAAGTCCCTGGAGGTCCCAGGTTCAAACCTTGAGAAGAAAATTAATCTCCATGTGGCCACAGAGGTTTACCTGCGATGACTCCAGGCTATCCAAAATGGTAGTCGCCCTGAGATTAGTCGGCTCGCAATGTCGAGTAGGAACCCAGGTTAAAAAAAAAAAAAAAAAAGTAGTTTGTCGGTCCAAAGATTCTTTTTTCTTTAATTTTAAAGTCAACTAACTATCTCACAATCAGATATTTATCTCACATGTTTTGGATCAGGCTTGAAACCACGTCATTTGGGTGAGAAAAACTCGGACATAATATGGGGTACCGCTGGACTATAATTAAGGTAGTTGGTCCAAATCATGCTACCCATAATCTTTTATATAATAAAATAAAACTTCAAGTGAAGGCTTAAAAAAAAATTATTTTCTTATTAAGTAATATTTTAATTATTATTTTTTAATTTATAAATTTATAAATTCGTTTTGTTGATATACTACACAAGTAAAAGATAAATACAAAAAAATATAGATAAAATGCAACTAACAATAGAATTAAACTTTTTAAATAATTATCTTTAATAATAATANTCTTGTGATGCCTAAAATCCCTTTTGACCATTCCAAAATTTGCACTATATAAGACACCCTTTGGATAGTAAATGCAACACACACAAACACATTTTAACACACATAATCAGCTGGTTTTACGTAAAACTTGTAAACCAAATGCATATGATTATAAAATCATGCTCATGAGAATAATAATAATGTACTTGCTTAACCTAGATGAAACTTAGTCTAGTGACGGAATACGTTCAAAGATGTTGCTTGTTATGCGCGGGATAACATAACGGTTATGAGTAAAGTTCATAGTTTACGTGTTTAGCATAAAACATTCAAGTTTATGAACAAGTGTTAACTTGAAAATGCCAGTTGTCACAATAATCTTGAAGACGAAGACAATGCAGAAATAGAAACCAGAAAAGTTAGAATGTTGGAGTTTGATTAAATGGTTATGGAATAAATGTGTGTTTGTGAGAAAAAAAGACGACAAAGTAATGTTATGGTAGAATGAAATTTTTTCAAAATGGGTAAGTTTATGAAATATTTGTACTGTGTGATTTTGTGTTGTTGGATTTTTTATTTTACCCCTTTTGGATAATAGAAATAAAAAATAATTATATATTGAAAAAGAAAATTAGAAGGATGAAGATGAGGGTATATTCGTCATTTCATTCTTCCAATCATGCAACTCACGGTCAAACTAACAGAATTAGTGGTCAAGGGACCAAAACCATTACGGGTCAAAACCATGATGAGAGGATCCGGGAAAAGAAAGTCTAGAGACCATTTTCGTTATACCTAACAAACCTCAAGGACCATTTAAGTAATTAACTCTAAAGCTAATTAAGTTGCACAAATCAAAACCACAACTACTTAGCTTAGGATTAAAATGGAATCACAATCACACTTATCTATAGTAATGATGATGTATTGATGGTCCCACATCGAATCCAACTCATTAGTATAAAAAGTAAGCTCTCAGTGTTGGCACAATTTCATTTGGAAGAAATATCCTATGAACCTGATCGATCAAGTCAGCAACACAACATACAAACGACACGATACCATATTAATGCAACTGTGCCCCTCAAGGACCGATGAACATAACATAGCGTGATCTACGAGGGTACTCATTGATCCTCTAAGTTTAAGGGTATATCGTAAGATACTATAAATATGTTTCATCCACCTCATTTGGTAAGCACTGAATATTGGAATTTTCCACACCAAACTACAATTCATTCTCCAACCTCAATTCGGAGCATGGTCACGGGAGGTTACATGGGGTAAGGATGACGATTTACTCTTATCTTAGCATAATACTACTAGATCTCAAGATCGGAGCCCGAAGTGGCTCATCAACCTTAGGGAACATGCAACTCATAACACCAAAGTACCCACATCCAAACTTACAAAACCTATTTCTAGATTAGAGAACCTTCAAATCTACAATCTATCCATCTATACATCTGTAAATTTTTATACTAACATTAGTGATATATGTGTGACCCATTATCCACTCTATTACGAATTAACTAACGGTGTTGTTTTAGAGTTGTGCTAACAATTTGCCATTGGACACTAGTTAGGGTGTAGTAATTAAACACCAAGTTTTCTTTTATATATAAAAGTGAATTAAATGAACATTAATAAAACCTATAATTTGCATAAATCAAATATATTTTCTAATTAAATTTATTTAAACTTTTCTTTTCAACATGCTAATCAAGTGCCCAGTGGACAGTTGTTGGCAAAACCCATTTTTTTTATTCTAATAAAAGAAGAATTCATGAATCCCTAGAAATATTTCTTGCCAATGTGATATTTTTTACGCCGTCTATAATAGGCAATCACACCACCCAATAAACAAGATCAAACAAAAAACACAATTCATATGAAAACTAAGATGATAAACCATGGATATGATAAACACTAACATAAACTATGTGGATGAGGAAGTGCAGAGAGAAATAGACTTAATGAGGAGGGAAAATATCTGACTAATTAACCAAACCAACTTAGCTAAAGAACTAAGATATTAGATAATATGTGACGAAGATATTGAGACGAGGTATTACTTATCATCCATGTGTTCCAAGGAAACATGAACCACCGTTTTTCAAAGAGTGACATACAAGGGGCACTTTCTCTTTCAACTCTAACCAGACTATCTACTTGTCGGACAAACCGAGTTAACCCGCCATGACCTCTTCTACCCTTCTTTGACACGATGGTCTAATTTACTATTTAAATGCTTTGGCGTTTTGTACGATTTTTTCTCCCAAACGGTCATGAAAGACCTAAATTTTAAACTATATTATGTTTTGTTTGTCTAACTGGATAACTAATAGACATAAGTTAGTACTCTTCTCTCCGTCCTAATATTATTGTTCATATTTTCATTTCATATTGTTTCAAATTAATTGTCTATTACTAAAAATAGATAAAAAGATTTGATTGAGGTTGCTATATTACTGTTGCTTGAAATTGTTATTACAAACTTTTAATAAAACAATAAATAATTATTTAAAGGTAAAACTGTCTGTAACAAATAAGAATGAGAAAGTAATAATTATTATGTTTTTCTAACAATGTGTGTGTTTTGTTGGTAAACAATTATTCAGAAAGAGCATTTTTTAGTGGACGGAACAAATTGGTAATTCATATGACGCTCTATTCGTCACCATGTAAGATTATACGGAATTCTTTTCTTGTTTCGTGCTGATGGTAAGATACTATAAATATGTTTCATCCACCTCATTTGGTAAGCACTGAATATTGGAATTTTCCACACCAAACTACAATTCATTCTCCAACCTCAATTCGGAGCATGGTCACGGGAGGTTACATGGGGTAAGGATGACGATTTACTCTTATCTTAGCATAATACTACTAGATCTCAAGATCGGAGCCCGAAGTGGCTCATCAACCTTAGGGAACATGCAACTCATAACACCAAAGTACCCCACCATCCAAACTTACAAAACCTATTTCTAGATTAGAGAACCTTCGAATCTACAATCTATCCATCTATACATATGTAATTTTTTTACTAACATTAGTGATATCTGTGTGACCCATTATCCACTCTATTACGAATTAACTAACGGTGTTGTTTTAGAGTTGTGCTAACAATTTGCCATTGGACACTAGTTAGGGTGTAAGGGTGTAGTAATTAAACACCGAGTTTTCTTTTATATATAAAAGTGAATTAAATGAACATTAATAAAACCTATAATTTGCATAAATCAAATATATTTTCTAATTAAATTTATTTAAACTTTTCTTTTCAACATGCTAATCAAGTGCCCAGTGGACAGTTGTTGGCAAAACCCATTTTTTTATTCTAATAAAAGAAGAATTTATGAATCCCTAGAAATATCTCTTGCCGATGTGATATTTTTTACGCCATCTATAATAGGCAATCACACCACCCAATAAACAATAAACAAGATCAAACAAAAAACACAATTCACATGAAAACTAAGATGATAAACCATGGATATGATAAACACTAACATAAACTATGTGGAGGAGGAAGTGCAGAGAGAAATAGACTTAATGAGGAGGGAAAATATCTGACTAATTAACCAAACCAACTTAGCTAAAGAACTAAGATATTAGATAATATGTGACGAAGATATTGAGACGAGGTGTTACTTATCATCCATGTGTTCCAAGGAAACATGAACCACCGTTTTTCAAAGAGTGACATACAAGGGGCACTTTCTCTTTCAACTCTAACCAGACTATCTACTTGTCTGACAAACCGAGTTAACCCGCCATGACCTCTTCTCCCCTTCTTTGACACGATGGTCTAATTTACTATTTAAATGCTTTGGCGTTTTGTACGATTTTTTCTCCCAAACGGTCATGAAAGACCTAAATTTTAAAATATATTATGTTTTGTTTGTCTAACTGGATAACTAATAGACATAAGTTAGTACTCTTCTCTCCGTCCTAATATTATTGTTCATATTTTCATTTCATATTGTTTCAAATTAATTGTCTATTACTAAAAATAGATAAAAAGATTTGATTGAGGTTGCTATATTACTGTTGCTTGAAATTGTTATTACAAACTTTTAATAAAACAATAACTAATTATTTAAAGGTAAAACTGTCTGTAACAAATGAGAATGAGAAAGTAATAATTATTATGTTTTTCTAACAATGTGTGTGTTTTGTTGGTAAACAATTATTCAGAGAGAGCATTTTTTAGTGGACGGAACAAATTGGTAATTCATATGACGCTCTATTCGTCACCATGTAAGATTATACGGAATTCTTTTCTTGTTTCGTGCTAATCGTTTCGTCTCTTAACTAATCTAGTTGTCACTTAAAAAAGGTTACACTAGAGGGATTTGAGAAACTTGATATCCGTATTTAGTTTTTAAAAATTATATTGTTATAAAACTATAGTAAATGTTCATACAAAACAAATGCTACCATGAAGTCATCTTTTTATTCCGGCATTGTTCATGTTAAAACAAATTTTAGTATTGCATATACACATGTGATAATCTTTTGTGTTACTAGAAGTCCAATGTTGTACATTGCATAGACACTTGCGTTCATACAAAATACATTTGATAAACTTTTGTGTTACTAGAAGTCAAAATGAAAACAAAGGTACATTGCATAGGAAATATAATGAGAATTGAAGAAAGGAATAATCTAGTTTCCAAACATTCCATTACAGTTCATCTAGTGTTTACATGTTGACTCAGAGAACATATTTTTCATACTGAACGGGATATTGGTACCCCTTAAAACATAAGTAATACCCCTCTAGGTTTTTCACATGGCATGTGATATCCCAACCCTCCCAAAATTTTTATCCCGACCCTCTCCATTTTTATTTTTTATGTTTGATTTTTTTTTGATTTTTATAATTTTGTTTATATCAAAAAGCTATAAACCTGAAAGTGCGGAACAGAAAATATAAAGCTTAATAAGTCAAACGCTTAAAACTGTCAGAAATACAGAACAGAAACTGGCAAAAAACTGTGTTGTATTGAAATAAAATGGGGGACAAGAGGGGGACAAGGGGACAAAGGGAATAAAACATATGGGCCAGAGAGTGTGATTAACACAACCCTTTTCATATATATATTTTTTATTTTTTTTATTTTTTTTATTAATATATGTTTTTATTATAAAATTATGAAACAGAAAGTACGAAACATAAAATATAAAGTTTGACAAGTTAAACTATTAAAAGACAGAAAAATAAGAAACAATTACTGATAAAAAACAGTGTTGTATTTTTAGGAAGAACATAAAAAAAGGATGAAAATAGTTAAATGTGAGATAAGAGGTATTATAACAGTGGCTCGGTTTTCGTAGTCTCCCAAAATTACCCCAACCGCATATGAGTTAGAAAGATAGCACTAACACCCTAACTCCATTCCTCACCCACCCCCAAAACACATACGATCTCATAAACATTTGCACGGACACATGCACTACATATACAAACCCTACATATAAGAAAAAAACTTATTAAAGTTTGTAGTAGCAGTATATAGTAGAAAATCAGGTTAATTTGTACAATTTTAGAAATTGAGAAATATGGAAGGATCTGAAAGAGGGTTAGCCAACTTTGATCTTCAAGTTTCTTCTTTTGCAAACCCTATCCATGATCATCCGAGTTTCACTCATTTTCAAGATCAACAACACCATCACCATGATCATCATCATCATAGCCAACAGGTTTTGAGGTTTTTACCTCCATCTTTATCTCTTCCTCACTTATCTCAAACACCACTCCACACCACCACAGCCACCACCACCACTAGCTCCACCGCAGCTGCGGGTTTTAACACTGAAGCAGCCATCAATCATCAAGAGTCTTGGCGTAATAAAGAACAGGTAGACTCCTATTAACATGAGGCTTTTTGAACGGCCGTTATTTTTTGTAGAATCTCTAGAGACTATAAGAAGTCACACGTTCCAAACCGGAAAAATTTTCCTTCTTCCATAAGCGATCCAAGCTAGATTGAGAAAGTGATTTGATAACATGAGGCTGTTTCATGTGACTTGGTTCATCAAATCATGACATCCTTCTAGTGATCTAAATGAATGAGGTTTTCCTTGTTCAGGAGGTTACTCGGGGAAGCGAGTTGACTTAGATGTACAACCTAACCGGGTATCCCATGGGCCATGACTGTGTTTAACCCTTCTCTAACCACCTTCAAATGTGTAGTTAACCAGGTTTGAACCTTGACCACTAGTGAGGAGGTCAAGTGACCTTACCACAACTTCTGGCGGTGGTTCTTAAATACTCTTAAATTATGTTGTTTAATTTTTCTATCTTTGATCCTTTTTACTTGTTCTTAATATGTGTTGTCATCTTTGTGCACAAACTCAAACTCTTTTCTTATTAATGTAGGTAGGATGCATGGATCCAAAGGTTGCTAATGAAGAAAAATGCTCAGATGATCACAGTTCATGGTTTTTATCTAACCTAATCTTGTTTACCTTTTTTATTATCACTCCGTAACTCGTTTATTATGGTTATATACCTAAATAAGAAAAGGGTTTCAAGAAATAAAACAGTTAGGGTTAGCATACGACTTTGGAAGATCATATGAGTTACTTTCAAACATTCTAAACGGATCAGATTGGCTCATAATCGACTTCATATCGCTAGTTATGAAGAAGGTACTTTCCATATGTGTGAGTATCCAAATTCTTATAAACATAATGAGCTTCAAAGTTTGGATGGATCAATGGAAGGAGATTGCTAGGAATTATCGTATGTATTTCTCCAAAACGTCAAAATCGGCGGAGAAACCCCGACTCCGTACACCTTTTGGATTATCATACGTATTTCATTAGACAAACAGCAAAAGTTTTATCTTGATGGTGGATTCAAGTATTCCACTATTATTTTCAAGTGGAAATCATTTAAGATATGGGTTTTTGTTTTCACCCTCATTTGGTGTGTGTGAAAGAGAAAAAGAGACACTTTGGTAGAGAGAGAAGCTTCTGTTTGTGCTTCCCCAGTCAGATTCTAACAAGATCTAGCTAAATATATTTGTAATTATTTTCTACATAAAGCAAACTTTTAAGCATCTCTCAATCTCTTTGTAAGTTGTCAGTAAGTGATATCGGGAAGAACAGGAATATTGATACCTAATGATAACATAAATCCATATGTATATTCATGCATGAGCCATGCCCATCATTCCATCAAACTATCACACACACACACACACACACACACACACACACACACACACACACATAAACAGTAAAAGTTTAACTTTTCTTTTTTCTTTGATTTGAATGGAAAGGTGGAGGAGTCCATCAAACCCTGAAAAGGGGAGGATGAAAATGAGAAGAAAGCTGAGAGAACCAAGATTCTGCTTTCAGACAAGGAGTGATGTTGATGTTCTTGATGATGGCTATAAATGGAGGAAATATGGTCAGAAAGTTGTCAAAAATAGCCTTCATCCCAGGTACTAATTAACTTGATCTCCATGCCATTTTTGTAGTTCATATTATTAATTTGAGTAGATCTATAACATCTGACTAAACATTTTGGTCAGATAAGTTAGTGTCTTCGTACTTTAATATTTATTCAAGCACTTAAATTAGTTCTCATGTCTAATCCTTACATAATAAATCCCAAACATGGTTATTTATTGTTAGTTAGTTGTTTTTAGTTCATAACCAAGAAGTTAATTATACTGTGTAATTCACTAGATCATATGTGATTATAGACTAGCTTCAGTCAGTTTTATATAAAATGTGGACTATGTTATACTTGTCCTTTTACATGTATCAAACAAACTAGTGTTCACAGACCAAAGTGATAGCTTAACGATCACGTCATTTCAAGGTAATGGTTCGGGTTCTTGATGGACAAACAAAAAGGTTCTTTCATCCTTAATAGTACAACAACAGTAAAAGGAATATCAAAGAATAAATGGACCTAAAGAAATTGAACCCCAAATATTACTTGATAAAATTGAAGAATTTTCAGAAAAGAAACATAATAAAACTGGAAGAGACGACATGGTCAGGTTAATGTAATCCCTTGTGAAGGGCACAACCTTAAAACTATGATCGTGACAGTTAAATCTTCAAGGGCTATAAATTAGCTTTTCACTACTTTTTCTAACAGCTACTGTAGTAATTACCATATACCTCTCTATATGGTAACTTATGTTGATTCACCTTATACATATGGCTATTTAATTACCATATACCTCTCTATATGGTAACTTAGAGTTCTAGCATTAAGACTGTTTTGTGTAGAATGAGTCTTATCGTAAGCATGTACATGTCTTGCTTGGTTGCTTATTACATACATGGTAACTGATTTTTGGGATGAGTCTCGTTTTTTCCCAACCTTGTTTAGTAGCTCATGATGTTCAAGAGTCAAAATTTTACAAAATCATTAGGGATACATTAGTTAACAAACTCCTTCACAATACTTTTATCCATCAGATGTGGTTTCACAGGCCGGTCTTCAAAGAATACTTTTAACAGTAGCTCCTGAAAACTACACTATACTAAGCGAGTACATTTAAGCGTTTTAGTTAGACCTTAGATGGTGACATGGTGTTACTTATAGAGTTATAGTTCATACATGTAAGTGTATTTGTTTCCTTTCGTCTAAGGACATGTGCTGCTTTCACTTGCTTTCACTGAAAACTCATATTTGTTTGCTATATCTCATTAAAGTTTGATTTATTTCGACAAGCCAAACTAAAATTCTTAGTGATAGGTAAAACTTAGAAATGCAGCAATTTCAAGCTTTCTTCATTCGTAAATATCTAATGATGTTATGCCTTTATATATTGGTATGAACTTTTTAAGATGAAAAGGTTTCTTTTTGGACATAAAAAGGGTTCAAATCTAAGTCTCCTTTGCTTCAATAACAATATAATAATTACATCAATATTCACTTCCTTTTCAAGATATGTAAAGGCTTGGTCTTTTTCATGTTCGCTACAAAAAGTGACTTTAGTTTTCTGCATGTCTATAGTAATGAATTACTATAATATTAATTGTATTTAAAGTTTTGTATCATATTGGTATGAGAAAACAAACAAATATGCAACATTTTTGCTTGCAAACCATAGTCTTTGTTTGCAATATTTGAACATTGAACAAAATCACATAACTTTGGGTTACTAGGGTTTGAATTTAAACTAGAAAAGATCGAGTTGTCGTTTTGGTAGGAAAAAAAAAAATCAAATATGTTAGTTACAAAAAAGAACAATTTCTTCTTATACATCTAATATGTTGGTTATTGACTAAACAACATACAAATGAAGATTATAAACTTAAAACGTTTAAATTACCTTAACTATTGTTAATGGAGAATAGACATTAGTAAGTTGCATTTTTGAGTTCTTTGCAATGCTTATAATTCAATCAACTATAATACTATATGATATGTGTATATGTGTTCTTAATACTTGTTGTTCGTTTATCATGAACTAGCAGAAGTTACTATCGTTGTACACATAGTAATTGTCGTGTGAAGAAAAGGGTAGAGAGATTGTCAGAAGATTGTAGAATGGTAATCACCACATATGAAGGTCGCCACAACCACACACCTTGTGATGACTCGAACTCATCAGAACATGAATGCTTTACTTCATTTTAAAGCATTAGCATAATTTTCTGTCCCTGCAACGATATATTTTGGATGCTTAGGGTGTCGACACATGAAGTATTGCATGTTCATGTACAAGTTAGTTTTGCATCAATCTTCATGTTCTTGTTTATGAAGATTGAGTTTATTTATGTATTACGTACTAGGTAATTTAGAACTGAATTGAAGGTCAATCTTCCTGCAGGAATATTTTGTATGATTCGGCTATATATGTTTCATGTACATAAAGCAAATAGAATGCAAATTTTATATGAATATGTAATTGTTTTAAGGGTGATTATGTTTCTTGATTTTATTAGCAGAGTATTATTACTCACTGTTAGTATTGTTTGAATAGTAGCCCATTGTCATTATACTAGTTATTAGCCCAACTCATTATTTGTCTTGTAGCATAACGGCATGCACTTTGTATATATTCGAATAAGATCAATGAAATCAGTAAGGGGATTAACCTAAATCTAATATGGAATCACAACCTCAAGATCCTCCACATTTTTTTTTTTTTTTAATTAATTACGCCTGCCACAGCCTTTTCATTGCTTTTCACGATTGCATTCCATTCTTTTTAGCTTGCTTTGCTACTGCGATAGTATACTCTTTGTCATAGCAACATGCGGTAGACACTATACCACCAAAACAACCGATTGATAAGGCCTACTCAATCGCTAGCATCAAGACGTGTATCCCCTCTCCCCTTGATCTAGATAAAGTAAACTATACCTCCTGGAACAACCTCTTTAAATGGTTTTGCCGGACCTATTATGTCGTTCATCATCTAGACAAACCGGCCTCCACTAGTACCTCACAAGCTGATCCATATCACGCAACCAATGACCCTCTCGTGGTCATGTGGATGTACTTCACGATTTCTCCTAAGTTGGGTGACATGGTTATCGATGATACTACCTTGGCTCATGAAGTTTCGGCTCGGTTAAAGGCTCTCTTCCACGACAACAAAGTTGCTCGCATAATACAACTCGACAACGAGATACGTAATATGGTCATTGGTAATATGTCTGTTATGGATTACTTTCAAGAAGTCAAGTCGAAGGAGGATCGACTGGCTAATCTCGGCTCTACAGTGAGGGACTCGAGTCTTGTCACGTACACCATTAATGGTCTTCGTGTTAGGTTTCCCGAAGTAGTTTGCATTATTCGTCATAAAGAGCCTCTTCCCACTTTTGACCAAGTGCGGTCTATGATTCTGTTGGAAGAAAGTGACATGGCACAGCTTACTCAAGCTCTTTCTTCAGCTAACCTCACCTCATCTTCACCAATTGTGCTCATGGCCACCACTCCGTCCAACCCTAAATCTCTTAATTTAATGAATTCGGGGGGTAAATTGTGCCGTAATTTTCAAAGAGAGTCGTGTACCTATAGCTCCCGATGCAAATTCATTCATAGCTCTAATGATGTTCGAAATCAGTCAACCAACAGTGGTGCGAGCTCGTCTAGCAAATCTCTCAGATCTACAATGGTTCGTACATCTCAGTCTAATTCTCGTTAATAGCCTTCCAAGCCAGAAGCCTCGCAATTGGTACCTATGGTTCCTCACTCACTTTCTGGAATGAGTGGCATGCAATTTATTAATCCGTATCTTTCTACTCAGCCATGTATGTATCCTGGATTTCCTATGCAACAGCCCACGATGGTATAACCTGGTTATAATACATCAGGTATGGGTCTTGGTCATATGGGCAAATGGTATTATCCCATCAGGCCCAATAACTCAGCAGCCACCCCCAGCATACGTTGCAACCAAGAGTGCCCCTTTAGCCCAACATGCCCATCTAGCTCAGGCCCAATATGGCATTCATACAGTTTTTGGTAATCTGGTATACATCAAGGTGGGAATATTTTTTATCCCGGTATTATGCTTACACAGTTCCTAGTTCACTTCAAACGCAGGCTACTATGCTTCCACACGCTTTTCAGACGACGACTCTTCCGGGTCCTGCCTCGAACATGGACACTGGTGCTTCCTCTCACTAAGCTAACAACGCAATTTTCTCACTTCTGTTAGTGATTCATGCATTTATCCATCTGTGTATGTTGGAAACGGCCAATCTATACCTGTTACTGTAAACTTCTCATAAACCATTGCAACTTAATCATATACTTGTCACAGCTCACATAATTAAAAATTTAATTTCTGTTCGCAAATTTACTCGTGATAATGACATTTCTGTTGAGTTTGATGCTTATGGTTTTTCTTTGAAGGATTACCAGAAAGGGCAGACTTCTTCTCCGTTGTGATAGCATAGGGGACCTTTACTTGGTTACGCAACATTCATCCACGCACTCTCATTTTGCTTTGCTTTTTTTCAGTCATACTACGTGGCACAGATGCCTCGGGCGTGCTTCGTCATTTAGAGTCTAGTAATTTCATTTATTGTAATCGGTCAAAGTTGTCCGCTTTGTGTTCATGCGTGTCAACTAGGTAAACAAATTAAACTTTCATTTTATACTTCGGAGTCGATTGTTGCATCTTTTTTGACATTTTCCACTCGGATGTATGGACATCCCCTATTCTGAGTGAGAGTGGTATTAAGTATTATGCTATATTCTTGTATCACTTTTTTTGTTTGGGTTTATCCGTTACATAAAAAGTATGACTTGTATGATCATTTATTACTTTTCGTGCTTATGTAAATAAACAATTTGGTATAGATATAAAGGCTTTACGATGTGATCATGGGGGTGATATGACAATGCCCGCTTTCATGATTTGTTTCACAAAACCAGAATTCAATTTCGCTTTTCTTACCCGCACACATCGCAACAAAATGGCAAATCTGAACGCATGTTACGCGCCATGAATAACCTTATCCGAACATTGCTTTTTCAAGATCATATACCTCCCTCCTATTGGGTTTAAGCACTTAATATGGCTGCTTACTTGTTAAACATTCTTCCCTTCACTGCCATCCAAAATGAAGTACTGTTCACTAAACTTTGCAACCGGCCTTCACCTTATGACAATTTACGTGTCTTTGGGTGCCTATGTTTTCCTTATATCACTGTTGCGCATAAACTTCAACCACAATCCACTTCTTGTGTGTTTCTTGGTTATCCCGCCAATCACCGTGGCTATAGATGTCTAGACTTATCCTCAAATAAAATAATTTTATCTAGACATGGTCGCTTGGATGAGGATATTTTCCCTTTTGCATCACTCCATGAGTACACCTCTCCACACTATGATTTCTTGGATACACTAATCACTATACCTGTACCAATTCAACCCACCACACCAGTGGCTAACAACCACCCTTTGCCCGATCCAACAATTCCTGAGCCCACTTTCCAGCCCCCTACTCACGAGCCCATCACCTAGCTCGATACACATGCAACTTTCACCACTCCGATCCAGCCCATCATACAGCCCAATACACAGACTCCACCCACCACCCCGATACAGCTAATATTGCAGCCCAATATGCCCACTCCAAATATCAACACTCATCACATGGTCACACGTGCTAAAGCTGGTATTTCTAAACCTCTCAAGCGTATGAATTGTCACGTCACCACCGTGTCTCCCTTCCTTGTTCCCAATTTCATGCTCTTCGCAATCCTCAGTGGAAACAAGCTATGTTAGATGAATATCATGCATTAATTACTAACAATACATGGGTGCATGTGCCCCGTCCACCTAATGTGAATATTGTTTGTTATATATGGCTTTTCAGGCACAAATTTCATGCTGATGGTTCGTTAAGCAGGTATAAGGTGTAGAAACCCACAAAATCTCATCACTATCATTCCCATTACAAACACCTATAGTAGGTATTTCCCCAGGTAAATTTTTGCTTTTTACATGCATATCATTACATAAGTGACTCTCTAGGCCTGCTCATGTATCTACACAAGGTAATATCTCTACCTACACACCCTATAAACTCCTGGTTTGTCAAGCATAGGATTACAACAACACCATAATAAGTAAAACACCAACCTAAAACACTAATCTCATCACAAAACCCTAACTAACACTAAGTAAGCCCTAATTAGCCCTATGTGTTTACAAAACCCTAATTGCTTATCTGAACTAGTTTAAAAGTATTCAAGGTTTAATTATAAGTTGCCTTAGGAATATTAGGATACCTTAGGACCCCTAGGCATTAGTACAATCCCTTAGAGCTTAGGTACACGTCTCTTAAGCACAAAACCCTAACTAGGTTATAACTTCCCGGAAACTAGGTCAAACCTTCCCAAATCTTTCCCATAAGCTACCACCACTTAGTATAAGCTCCTTAGGACTTAGGATTAGTCACTAGACACTCATAGGATACATTTAGGCACAAAACCCTAGGTAAAACCCTAATCACCCACTAAGCAAGATTAGGCTATAACTAAACCTAACTTAACCCTAAACATAAGACTAAGTACCCTAAGCACCTCTAGCACCTCAAGCACCTTACCTAGCAGCTTACACACCACCTTAGGCTTAACCTAGCACCCTAGCACCCACCTACATCACCTACTTAGGTCTCGTTTAGATCAAAAACCCTAAACCACCCTAACCCGTTCCTAAACCACCTCTAAACCACCCTACACCACCCCTATAAGCTCTAAGCTGCTTACAAGCACCTCCTCATCACCGCCTTACCACCTTGTGGCCAGCAAACATCCACCAAGGCTCCTCGTCACCTACTTGTACCCCTAAACCGCCATACGGCCACCCTTTCTTCATAAACACCCCTATGGCCGACTATAGCTACCATGAATCACCATGTAGCTCTCATTAGTCACCATATAGCTGCCATGAGTCACCTCCCTCCCTCTTCGACATCTAGCCTCCCATTTCTTGGGCACCAAGGCCATCGAGCACTATATAAACCCTCGACCCCTCTCATTTTCAAATCACATCTCCCCATCTTTCTCCACCTTAAACTTCTGTAGTTAGTAGTAGTATAGGATCCCTTATAGTCCTAGGATTTGAGTACACAAGCCTTAGTTCCTTGTCGAGTTCCATTTTAGGCCGAGAAACCCTAAAACCCTAGTTAGCCCTCGTTAGCCTTTCCCTTGATCACGTAAGTTTCTAAACTTGTTCTTTTAGCTTTATTTTAGTTCTAGGATAATACTAGGATGCCTTAGATCCCTTAGAACCCCTTGCCTAAGCCTTGATCACAAAAACTAGCTCGTTAACTTTCTGAAAAAAAACCCAAAATTAAGTCGAATTGCCTTTTATATGCTATAATCCCTTTTCTTAAACTATAAGCTAGTTTAGGTAACTTAGTTAAGCTTAAATTAGTTAACCATAAGCTAGGAAACCTTTTTGTTTCATAAAAATATAGTTTGCATGGAATTAGGACTAGTTTTGCAAAACCTTCCATGCATACGGGTATATATGGTAACTTACTGAAAATACTAAGTTTAGGGACTATTTTTGACATTTCTTAGAAGTTATAAGTATAAGGACCCTTTTTGCAAAGATATATAACCTTAGGATAAAAAGTTAGAAAGTTATAAACTTATAAGGACTAGTTTTGCAAAAGTTATAAAACAAAGGGTATAAAGGGTAAATTTTGAAAACATGTAAGTTCAATGGTCATACATGTCATTTCCTTAAAATATGGAAGTATAGGGACTAAATATGTGAAGTATAGATAGTTATAAACCTAAGTAATATAAGTATTATTAGTATAGGGTAGATTTAGTAAATATATTAAACTAGAAGGATATAAAGTAAATTATTTTCATATATATAGCAAACAAATCTTAAAGTTAGAAGCATAACACAATACTAGGGAGCTTCATGTGAGGAGTACTATGTGGATATTTCGTTATGACAAGTCTGTTGGGTTTACGATTTAAAGTGTCCTGGCTCCTCAAATGATTATTGCATATACTTCTGAATTATGATGGCCCGAACGGTGTTATGTTATAACTAAAACCCTAATAACAATATAACTCAATAGTAAGGAACTTCGTGTGAGGAGTTATATACTTCTGAATTATGATGGCCCGAACGGTATTATGTTGACAGCATAATACAATAGTAAGGAGCTTCATATGAGGAGTTATACTTCTAGATTACGATGGCCTGAACGGTGTTATATTATATCTAAGAATCCTAAGATAAAATACTTAATAAACATAAAACAAAACAACTAGAGCTTGACATACCTACACCACAATAATAGACCTCAAGATACGTGAGTAAGCAGCCTAGACCTCTAGTCACTCTAACATCATCCACATAGCCTAAAGCCCAGGTGAGTTCATAGCCTCACACTCTTTTTAAAACGCTTTTTAAATGTTTTTCAAACCCTGTGAGGGGGATACATGCTACTTGTTTTTAAAACCGAATACAAGTCTTTTTCTTTGGTTGTTGCACGAGTGATACTATTTCTGCCACCATTACATAACTAAAATTCATGAGCCATAATCACTTGCGGGTTTTACGCAAGTGAACGCGGGTATAGTTGATAGATCTATTGGAGTTTGACAACTCCCGTTGGTTTACCTCATCCGGGTAACCAATAAGTACTATACTTTGTAGGATACACATAATCATAACATAGTTGGTTTTCATGTTCATGGATCAAATGGAAGAAAGATAGGATAGAAAGAAAGAAAGAAAAAGATTAGATTTAGAGAGAGAAAGAGAGAGAATGGAACCTAGAGAGAGAAAGAGTGAAACCAAAAAAAAAGAAAAAAATAGATTAGGAGGTTCACCCTCTCCAAGGATGGAGAGGGGTTTATATACATGGGGATAATAGACAAAGATGTTACTAAAGTTTGCTAAAATGTTCACCTAAGTTACTAAAGTTTTTTTCGTTACAAAGAGGTTACTCAAGTTTGGTCACCGGTTATATAAGTTACCCTGTATGTTTTAACCTACTACTACAG
>LBNU01026265.1:19056-30049 GCA_014162995.1 Artemisia annua | reverse complement strand
GAAGGATTTTAAAAGTTGATTTGTTTTTGATTATAATACCACGACAATTAAAATGCGGTTAAAATAAAGAAACAATAAATGACGCAAAGAAAATAAACAGTAAAGTTGCATGATAATTAAAGTGACTTAAAGAAAGCGATGATTAAAGTGCGACAAATTTAAAAACGGTAAATGACTTTAAAGACAATATGTTTGCAAAGTGACGTGAGTAAGTTTGTTAAGTGTGAGTTTAGGGTTTATGACGAATTACTTTCCTTTCTCTAGATTAGTTGTCGATTAATCTTTCGAAGAGATAATAACTCAAGACGTATGATTTGATTGTTCTCCGGCTTTCGTCCTTCGAATAATGAAATCATAAGCCTAAATAATCTTAACGATTATTAATCACAAGCCTTTCACGTCCACACTTAGCTCGCAAACCCGAATCACTAAGCAAACACGATTAAAACTACTCAAGACTCATTTAAAATGAAATAAAGCGATAAAGAAATAAAAGTTAACTTGGAAAATAAAATGTTTTTGGAATTTTAGATTTAATAAATGAAAAGTAAACGTGAAGCTCTTAAAAAGTTTAATAAACTAAGTGACAAGAAAATTAACTAAGTTTAAAAAGATTTTTAGAAAAATTCGACAGAGTGTCGTTTAGATTTAATAAAAGAAAACCTCACTCGATGAAACGTTGAGGTGAAAGTTTAGCCTGGCTCGGCTTATAGAAGACATGAATAAAAGTTGACACAAACCAAAACTCAAACTCGCAAAAATGTGTAATGATACTCGCTATACTGACTATGACTTCATACTCGTAAACTATTGCATACTTGCAAAACTCGAAAACCAAATTCACAAACAAAACTCTATACTCGCAATAAATGAAATTGAAACTCGCAAGAACTAGAAAACTTGATACTCGCTACTTTGAGACTCATACTCGCTAAATACACAAACTTGATACTCGCAACTTTTCGAAAATACTCCATACTCGTAAGACTTTATTTCATACTCGCAAATCTAGGGTTCATACTCGCAATAAAAACCATTCATACTCGCAAACTATTGCTGCCAAGATGATACTCGCAACAAGATGTAGCTTACTCGCTATCTAAAAATCAATACTCGCAATTTTTATAACAGTTATACTCGCTAAATGAAATTGCTACTCGCTAAGCTTGGAAATTATGCCATACTCGCTAAACAGAAAAAACCAAACTCGCAAAACATAATAAGGAAACTTGATACTCGCAATTCCCTAGGTTCCAAACTCGCAAAACCCAAAAAAACGTACTGGAACTTATTTTTTTCGTTAAACAAAATTCTTAAACTAATAAAATCATAAGGAAACTAATAAAGACTTATAAAAAACTTTTAGAAAACTAATTTTAAAGACAAATAAGCTTATGTATAAGCCAAATAAGCTAACGAACCAAAAGCTAGCCCTAACCCATATTTTTATATTTTTCGAAGTAAAAACATGCAAAGGTGACAAAAGATTAGAGAAGCTTTTATAAAAGATTGATATAAACGTAAAGAAAGATTAACAATGACTCAAAACTTGTAAAGATTAAGAAGAAAGATGAAGATGAATGACAATAAGCTAAAGAAAATGTTTAAGACATGAAAATTAAAAATGCATTAATAAAATAAAACTTACACTTAATGAAAAACTAAAAACAAAGACTAGAACCTACTAAATCCTACTAGCTTCAAAATGAAGCCACCCATGGGGTATTTATCATGCTAGGAGGGTTTCAAGTTTGCCATCGTGTACATTTTACCCCCTAGACTTTTACATCTCAAGAAAACACTCATAAACTACATTACCAAACTAATAAACGTCTTAACTTCTAAATGTAACGTCTTATAACTTTGAGGCTTCGTGTTGACGTGTATTTCAAAGGTCTTCAAAGATGTAAAAGTGAACACTTGCTCGAACTTGGAGAGCTTTTTCCTATAAATCTCTTTCAACTTCGATTAAGCGTTTCCTTCATCTTCTTGGGCTTTTAAGAAATAACTTTGTCGTCTGGGGCTTTTCTTAAGTAGATATCATCGTTGACTCGGCTTCTTGACACTTTTCCACATCTCGTGCTCGTTTTGAGGCTTTTTGGTTGATTTTGATGTTGTTTTTGCAATATCCTCTCCTGCACAGTCACAAACTCAAAAACACGATATCTTTGGCGTTTAACGTTAGTTTTTGGTCTTTTAGAGTCTGAAAATGGTGAATAAAAGGTATGTGAATAAGCACATACCAAAATCCCCCAGACTAAGGTATTGCGTGTCCTCACGCAATGTAATCACGTCACGCTTTAGAGATAAATAATTTCACACTTCTCTTTACTAGCTTTGGAAAGTAGCAAAACGTTCAAAAGAGATACGAAGTCATTTATTCCCTAAAACGCCCCGGTTTTCCAATTTTATTCCATATGCTACTTTATTCTACTCACTTTAGCTTATGACGGTGTGCTTGACTTTCATTATCTTGCAATAATGATTAAGGGTCATAGAGTAAGAACACGATTCATAGAAAAGTGACCGATTGGATAAAATTCATCGTCCCTGATTTTTCACAAGCCCCCAAACTAAGCGTAAAAATGGATCATTGTTTAATTACAAGTTAGATGCCAACGCTACCCATGGAAGTTACTCGTGTACCTCTTGCTCCCATTTTCCTATTTTTGTATCTCATTATTTTATTTTTGTGAGAGAAATGAATTTCTTCATAAGCATCTCGTTTCTTAGTTTTTAGTCCGATAAAGATACCAAATTCAAACGCTAAGTAGTTATCGATCTTCTCTTAAGAAGGTTTGCTCGAGAAATGTGGTCCACATCAAGGATATTGGATACATACAAAGACTTTGGAATACATAGACATAAGTTGGAGAGTACCTTCACGTGCACCTCATGCGCCCGATCTAGGATCATTCGCATGCACCTCACGTGCTACCAACTTTAGTCTTAACACTTAAACTCATTATACATAAATCTTCAACATACATCCTTATTCTTTCTTTTGATTTTTTTTTGCTTGCCTTAGTAACTTCTTAACTCCGAACCTTCACGGTTTCAATCCAAGACCTACCGCCAACTGCTAGGGTTGGAATCTAGGATCCAAGGTCCGATCTCAATCCGAAGTCTCAAAGCACCTTAGCTCATACTGAATAATGGGCTTTAGGGTAGCTCCGAAACCACATGCGTACTACGCTTATACAACGAAATACAATACAATAGAACTCAATACAATGGCGTGTATCCTTGATGTGTACCCAATTTTTCAAGCAAAGATTCTCTTAGAAAGATAGAGAACTACTCATCGGCTAAACCTAATATCTTTAATTATTTAGCACAGATATGGGGTGAAGCAATTTTGTGGGAACAAAAAGACATGAGTACCTGCGATGAGCTTTAAAGAGATCCAACTACTCTATGCTTAGCATCTAACTTCTAAAGAAACTCTATCATTTCTCGTTCTTCGCAAATTTAAAATCCCAAATAATGAGATCCGCGAATGCTTAGCCGATAATCAAGCCACGCATATATAAAGTAAAGTACGGGAGCCGACAAAAGAGTAGCTCCTTGTGTACAAAACTAACAAAAGCTTTTGTGATCATCAATGGTTAAGGGAACAAGCTAGGGCTCAACACGCCCGGATCAAGTCAAAATTTTTATTCTCACTCTTACCTAGTAGGAAAGTCAAATGCGGTGTCAAAACTTTTATTTTATTTTGGCACAACTTTTTCAATTTTTCTCATTTTTTTTGTTTGATATTTTTCAAAATTTTTCGATTTTTTTTTTGGTTTTTAAGGAAAAATGAGGTTGCGTAAGTAAACGGCAATGGTGAAAGTGCTAGGTCAATCAAATCGAAGATTCACCCCCAGACTAAAGATAAACATTGTCCTCAATGTTTAAAAAAGTAAATTTAAATGATTTTGTGATATAAATTTCAAATCTTTTGAGATTTTGTGATCTCAATTGATTTAAATGATTTTCGAAAAAGCTTTGGAGAGACATGTGATAAAATTTTAAATGTTTACTGATTATGAGACACCTTTTTAAGTTTTCACTGTGGCTGGTGCACAAAGTTTTTAAAGGTGCAGAAATTTTGAGCACATACGCTCCCCCTCAATTAATGACCCGTTTTTCCATGTTAACGTTTAGTAGCCATTAATGTGAGTGGTAACGTATACGAGAAAATTTAAGACCGATGGCCACCTTGTACACCACAAAATCTCTTTTGAAGAATTTTAGAAGAAATAGATTTTGAGAAAAGAAGACTTCTCTTCTTTTACTAGAAAGGCTGCACTGAAGCGTACAACTTTTCGGATAATCCACACACAGTGAAAGCATGAAAAACGTGTTTTTACACGGATTTTGAAGACCGGGTTGCTATCTGAAGTAATAGCAAACCATAATTTAAGTGCGGGTTGCAGTCAGAAGTAACTGCAAGCCATATAGGCATGTTTTGAAAACATTTTGAACTTCTTACCATGCAAGAAGACATGCCTAAGAAACAAACTATTTTTGGTATTTTTGAGTTTTTCAGATTTTTATGGTTTTTATAGATTTTATATTTTTGTATTTTTCTTTTCTGGGTTTTATAATATATAAAAGGATATTTGAAGCGAATCCATTACTCCTCANAAGTGCGGGTTGCAGTCAGAAGTAACTGCAAGCCATATAGGCATGTTTTGAAAACATTTTGAACTTCTTACCATGCAAGAAGACATGCCTAAGAAACAAACTATTTTTGGTATTTTTGAGTTTTTCAGATTTTTATGGTTTTTATAGATTTTATATTTTTGTATTTTTCTTTTCTGGGTTTTATAATATATAAAAGGATATTTGAAGCGAATCCATTACTCCTCATTCCCTTCCTGAAGACTTTTGAGTGATACTGGCATGAGACTTTCCTAACCAAGTTACTGGAGAATAGATCGAAACCGTTATCCAGGAAGTGCCTTAGTGAAGAAATCTGCCAGCTGAAAATCTGTCTTTTGCAAAGTGAAGTTCCACCACACCACTGGTAACCCTTAGCAGCAACCCTTGCCTTGTATACAGAACGTTATCATGCTCATCAGATGTCACTTTAAGGATCCATCTAAGAGCAATAATCATTGCACAGTCTGGAGATGGTGCCAATTCCCATACTTCAAGTTGATAGAATTCATGTCTTTCTTCTTGTATCGCATTAAACCAACATTTGTTTGATAAGACAGTCTTAACATCTTTAGGCTCGACTTTGGATAGTAAGGAATTATGAAAGCACCACAAGGCATGTGTGTTCAGATAACTTTGTGTGGACACTGGTTGAGAAGGATTCCCATTATAGTGAAGATCATGTGGCTGTTGGAAGGAAACTGATGTGCTTGTGTTAAGATCTCCTGAAGAAGAAGCTTTAGAAGAAGGTTCAGGAGCAAATGTGACTTTGAACGGAGCAACATCAGGTGGAGCAAATGGATTTACTTCAAACGATTCGTCGACTGCAGTACCTTGATGTACGGAAGGAGATTGTATGTATGATGAAGTTGATGAATGACTTGCTGATGGAGCGTCTTGAGCCATTTGAAGAAGACCAAGATGGAAAAATTTGATTGTTTGGACCATGAGCTGCGATGGCTGGTGGTACCGGTGTATCACCAATTGGCGGCTCAAATTATTCATCAACCACTTGATATAGCAAAGATCTCTAAATCCTTATCGGTGGATGGTACATAACCATGTACGTCCTCACCCTAACAAGTACACGAACTGAACTGGTTGGTTCAGAAGACAAAAATTTAGGCGCGGGTCCTACACTGATGTGTGCAGAAGCCATTTGCTCAGACAGCTCACAGAATGTAACGTGAATGGTTTCCAAGATTTGTCGGGTTCGTATGTCGTAGATTCGGCATCCCTTATTATCAGAAGCATAACTACCAAATATTTCAACAATCGCTTTAGCTTTCAACCGTTCCAGATCTTGGTAGTCATTTTGTAGGGTATGAAGAACTCCTTTGAAGATGTTGACAGTATTGGGTTTGTGGCATGCTTCTTTAGTTAGCGCAGTTGACAAGCCGAACAAATAGAGATGGTGTACAAAGTAGTGAAACTTTTGCCTTGAAGAAGATCAACACCATCCAATTCTCTTAGAAATTACATAGTCACCAACGACATAATCTCCATAACCCATAATTGTGTCAACCTGGTAGTTCCCGAATCTAACTATCCCGATAAACTCATTCATGAAATTCTTGAGCCCTGAGCAATTACCGATTGGTTTAAGAAGATGTTGACATGAGTACCAAACAGAGAGAATTAGTCGGTACGTTGAAGAAGACAGTAATCAAAACTTCTTAAACTCTCACCACCAAAGCTTTTGAGGTTCCTGAAGCTGTAGATGCCATGAAATAATCTTAAGCGGAGTTTTACAACTCTTGTGACTTAAACCGAGAGATCAATTCTCTCCCGGGATTTTACTAAAGTCAACAAAAGAAACCGAAAGATGTGATATGCGATTATGACTTAGAGTGAGATCTTGGATAAGTCACAATCTGCACTAAGTGTCAAGTTGCGACAAGTCAAGTTACAATAGATCCGATTGTAATGATTCAAGTCGTAAGGATTAACGCACAACGTCAAATCACAATCAGACTAATCGAAACGACTTAAGTTACAACAATTCACCAAGCGCAAGTAGTTGACAAATCACTAGAATCTCACAGCTGAGTTAATCACTAGGCACCACCAAATCGTCGAATTATAGGCTCCTCATTATAAAGCTTTGGTAGCTTAGCAAAGTATCATCTCACGCTTGAATAGTTCTTCTCATCTTTCTTCCAGCTGAAAGGCTAAAGTAATGCGTACCAAAAGTATCCAGAGACCACTTCCCCCCAGTTGTTGAAGTGATGCAATCAGTCTCATTATATGAAGCTCAAAAACCTGAAGCACACTTGTACCTCTTTTATCATCAGAAACTGTTTCTTACATCTCTTCCCCCACGTAGTAGGAATAATACACCAAAATAACGAGTTAAAACACTGATTGTCTCTGCGGTTATGACCTTTGTCTTCCCGGCATAGCATCAATTATGACGAAGTATTAAGTTCATCACGTGTACTCATTGTGCGTTCCGATGTATGTCTCCTTCCCCTTTACACGTTTTGATACTTCAGAATCAGCCACACTTTATATGCACTTACAACTTCAAATTTTGTGAGAAGAACAACATATGCTTAGATGTATCCTGTGAGATTCAACTGCTACAGAAAAACTCTCTTATGACTACCTTATCAACCCTTATGAAAAGTCGGCTATTGCTAGGACCACTTTGTGAAGTAAACCCGATATTCCCAACTTGAAGATGAAGTAGAATTCCCCGTTTTTTGTGACTTAAAATTGCACCATTGTATGACAACGAGCGGTGTAGAGACTTCGTGCATCGAATCCCTAAGTACTCTATACTCTTCAACCAACCAACCATCGAGTATAAGACGCACATTACCTCTTGAATATCGACAACTTCATGTGAGTTGTGACACTGAGTGTGATAGTTATTTTGTGGCAACAGAAGAGAAGATTTACCAAAATAACTAGATACCCAAGTCATCGTCAAAGTAGAGATTAAAGGCTCGAACAAGGATCCCGAAGATACTAAGTACACATATCCGTAAAGTTTCACTTCAATCTCAAATAAACAATACCAAGTGAGCACTGTGATCACTATACATTCCATTTCCAACTTCTTAGCCGACATTCTACTTTAAATTCTTGTGGTTGATTTACTGAGTGCACATTAGAAGGAACAACAATCCGTGAAGAAGGGGATTCTTCAGAGTCCGATTTTGGGAAAGAAATACCAGAAGACGAATCATTATTCATGTGCAGCTTCATTAACATGATAGTCATTATCAACACCTTGAAGAATAACTGGAGATTGGGTTTCGTGAGTATTTTGAGAAATACTTCAAACTAGTGCATCTTGCTCAGTGGAGATGAGCCAAGAGCCAACAAAAACCGAAGAAGGAGTTTTAGAAACTAGATGTTCACCATTCGTTGAAGTTTGGAAGTATTCATCAAACATAAATCCCAGTCATTCTTAGTAAATGGAGCATTAGGTGACTGAGGAGAGTCGAATGACCATTCTTCAAGCATCAATCATCATGTAGTAAGAGAATAAAAATACACTCAATCACGTAGTTTATTCACTCTAAGTTTGCCATTTTTGATTGATGTACGCACAAAAACCAAAAATTGCATTCAAAGTAAGTGAATAAACATACACTCAAAAATTTCATACGAAGTTTGCCATTTTTGATTGAGTAGCAAGTGAAATAAAATACAATCAATCAAGTATTTCATTCACCCGAGTAGCAAGTGAATGAAAAATACTATCAGTCATGTATTTCATTCACCCTTCTCCCCCTCAAAAATTGCAAACGAGGTTGAAACTTTTGATTGACCAAGTGTATAAGAATTCGATCAAAGACAGGTAGATCTACATGATGAATGAACAAACATGGAGAAATCATGAAGCATGTTGTTGAAGATGATCAAAACCAAGAAGATTTCTCTTCTTCCAAAGATAAGGCGCACTGAATCGTACACCTTTCTTTTCATAGATGAACGGGGCCTGAAGTGTTGTCAGCAGACACCATAGTGATGAAATTGAGAACCGATGCTTGAACTTAATTGTCCAAATGTCATAATTATTGAAGTACGAGGCCTGAACTGAAGTATTCAGACGTCATTGAGCACATGCATTAACATCGACATTTCAAAACTCTTGAAGCTGGAGAAATGCTTGCTTTAGGCCTCCAGACTTTGAGTTTTGTCATATAGTGAAAGATTGATGTACCTGCAACAGAGTAAGGACTACCTGCACTAACATCATAAACTTGATTGCATATATATGGGTTAGTGACAACAGTATCCAAACCCTTAGGGGTTTCATGTTCAACCATGGCACTGCCATTAGTGAGCAACTTTCCGGTAGGTAACCACTTAAGTCCGACGTTCTTAAAAATTCTACCCACAAAATTTTTTGGAAAGACTGATTAGCATACCATGCTACATTCAACAAATATCGAGTATAAAGGGGGAGAAAGTGATCAGGATGCCTTGAACGTGATAATTGTTAAGTTCTGTCGTTGTCGGCTGATCTTTTAATCCACAAAATAGATCATGGTTGATAAAGAAACTTTTACATGAACTCTTCAAAGATATTTTTGCAACTTGAAAAAATTGTATTTCTCTTTGAAATGTGCAATGCAACAAAAGGAAGAAAGTCAATCTTTCTGCGGATTAAAATAATCATCCATGTATAAAATCCGGTATCCTTTCTCCTGATTTCTCACAGTTGGATTGTCATTAATGGTGAGTTGATTGATTGAATATGACGATAATCTCAGAAACAATACAACAATTGGACGATTGTCCCCAAAACCTGAAATTAAACGGATAAACTCTAGACAATGGTAAAATTGATTATGGAGAATAGTGAATGTATGAATGTGTAATGACGAACTTGTACAAACACATGGTACTATGATTAGAGTTGATGTGTTTGTTATTGAATCCATCTTATTGGATACATAGACATATAGTATTCGATGGTATAATGAGCTATGTAACTTTTGGTTAATACATGAGATTCTCTTTATGATTAAGAAAGCTTGTATGATCATTTAACTCATGACTCAAAATACTTCTCTTCCTAAACCGACTCTTGGACCCCAAACATCATCTATAAGTTGGATGTGGACATATGGACTACTACATGACATCCGCCTAGAGACATACACAAATCTACTTTATGTAGATTATGTAACTCGAGTAAGAACATGATGTTTTTATTCTAATGTAAAAATGATTTAATGTAATTGAACAAGGTCTGCTTTCTCATATTCAAAGCAGATGCTGCATATAAGTATAAAAATGAGCTAAGAAATGCATATCCGCTAGAGAGTGGATCATGAAAATTTACGTTTTGCGTTAAACAATAAGAAGATGCATGGGACACTTCCATCTTGTGTAAGGTGTAGTGACAGGTTTTCATGCTCAATAGTAGAAAGATCATTCAGATGTTATAGAACACAAATGAGGACCAAGTACCGAATGGGTTTAAACTCAACAGACAAATTTTTCAAAACTCGGTTTGCTCCAGTCCGATGCGGAAACAATTTGACCAAATCAGCTCACTACACTATATTTTCCTACATGTATTGTTCTAGTTCTGCTAAGGCCTCATCTAGTAGTTGACCCATATTAGCCAGTCCTGGGATTAGTTCGAAACAGTGTTAACACCTTAAATTGGAAGGTTCCAAAATACTTTTATGATATAAAGACTTGTACAAACTATGTTCCTTGAACAAATATATGTAAGAGCAGCTCCCTTCATAAGTTGATGGTATCTTAGGCTCACGACGAGTATTGATGCCCTAATTTATTGAGGAATGTGCAAAGGTATCACCTGCAATAAGCATCTAGAGATCAATTTCTTTTTGCGTTACCGTGATTGTACATAATCTCCTATTTTCTTGCATTACTGACACTTTTTAGCTCATAATCCTCTTCTAAATATCTTATCTCTCTTACATGTGTGTGTAATCCTCAATACAGTTCAGTGTAATCTCTCGGATACGAGATTTTTTACTACGACGTTCGGAAACTGGTGGAGATAAGTGGAATGACTGTACCGCATCCGACCACACAAGTTGCAAATATCTACTATATGCATATCGATTCCTCATCTATTCTAGGAATTCGACACATGGGAAACCCCTAAGGGGTTTTGGATACTGTTTGTTCACTTAAATAGTACCGTATTCTCCCAGGTAAAATTTTGCTTTTTACATGCATATCATATATATATATAATGCATGACATCAAGTTTTTGATGTTAGTTAGGCCTGCTAATGTATACTCCTTACTCTTGTTGCAGTATACAAGGTTGTACATCAATCTTTCTATCTCTACCTACTTATGCACCACAATTCTAAAGATAAACTCTATATCTCTTCTTTCT